>CACRXK020016841.1:0-11062 GCA_902702795.2 Paramuricea clavata | reverse complement strand
TTTCTCATTATTCTACATTATAAGTATCCAAAGAGGCTATGTATATAAAAAACCGGATACAAATAGCTGTTTTGCGAAATTGAGAGCAATTTTAAATCTGTTCAGTTTTTTTTGATACACCCTGTATATATATATATATATATATATAATGAGCTAAAATTTATCAAACATTGCTGTAGTAATTTTTTTTTAATTAGAGAACGATATCGATTTTATCGATTTTTGGTCCAGACCATTGTATCGTATATTAAATTGTCCATAATTTGTTTTCACTTTCGGAAGAGAATATGATGTTTTGGCAGAATGTCTAGTATTATAATGATGTATATAATACAAAACATAATCCGAAGATAAGCATCTTGAAACCCAAAATATGAGTCAAACAAGAAAGTGAGTGAGTAATATTTCGATTTTATTACAAAATCATCATCAGACTAACTAAAGTTACAATATACACATGGTCTTATATACAAGTTGGCAAGGCATGATGACAGCTTAACGGAAGTCTCAATCAGAACCACGACAGTTGCAGTGAGATGTAAGTGTGATGAAATGTGGGTGTATAGATTAAGAAAAAAACTTGAGTTCTTTGCTGGCTTTGAGTCCAGTGTTTAAACTGGGTGAATGATACTTGATATATAGAGCTTCAAGCAACAAGAGTAAGTTAGGTGTGCGAGAATAAATAGTGTGAAGAATTCGAGAGTTGTCAGATATTAAGTTGGAAATAAAAGTGGAAACGTTATTGTCAGCGTCAGTTGGGTTGTTAAGTTTGTCAAAAACAAAGTGTAGGTTTACAATGTATTGCACATGTTCGCAGTTGTGAAAATGCTGTCCAATAGCACTTTTGGTCGGATTGGTATGTTCAGCAAGTCGCGTCTGTAAACGTCTTTCTGTTTTCCCAATATACGTTGCGGAACAGCCAGGACATGTCACCTCATAAACTACATTAGATTTTGAAAGATTCGGAATTTTGTCTTTGTTGGAAAGGAAATAAGAAAACTTTTTGTTGTCATAAACAACTATAAAATTTACAGGAACAGTTAGGCATCTTTGTATTTTCTTTATGCAACTTTTAACTAAAGTTTCACCTTGTTTGAAACGGACTTTGAAAAAACTAATTCTTGATTCGTGTACTAAAACCGCGTTCTCATTTAATAATCAACTTTTTGAGCAAACTGACGGCGTTTCTATGGGGTCTGCACTGGCGCCTGTGCTAGCTAACATCATTCTTTCGGAATTTGAAAAACTTATTGTTTCGGATCTAATTAAATCTGGTGTCATAAGGTTTTACCGAAGATACGTTGATGATACTCTAGTGCTTATAAAACCTTCGGATATTCCTGCTGTTCTTGACAAATTTAATAGTTTTGACAAAAATCTCCAATTTACAGTTGATACCTTTCCGGATAATGTAATTCATTTTTTGGACATTTTGATTTCGTTGGATAACACTGATGTTTACTACAAAAGTATGCACACTGGACAATACACACATTTCTCTAGTTTTGAACCATTTTCACGTAAAACTGCGTGGGTTAAATCTTTGTTTCACCGAGCATCAATATTATGCAGTACCAGTCAACTATTTGATAACCAAGTTCGGAAGCTTAAAATGTTTATGTCTTGGAATGGCTTTCCTCGTGCGATCAGGAATTTATTGATATCCAAACTAAAAAACAAATTTTCTGCGGATCGACCTCGCACTAACTTTTTTTTTTGATGAAAACGACACTAGGCCTAAGGTTTGGGTTCGCGTTCCATACCTTGGTAAACAAGGTGAAACTTTAGTTAAAAGTTGCATAAAGAATATACAAAGAGGCCTAACTGTTCCTGTAAATTTTATAGTTGTTTATGACAACAAAAAGTTTTCTTATTTCCTTTCCAACAAAGACAAAATTCCGAATCTTTCAAAATCTAATGTAGTTTATGAGGTGACATGTCCTGGCTGTTCCGCAACGTATATTAGGAAAACAGAAAGACGTTTACCGCCGAGACTCGCTGAACATACCAATCCGACCAAAAGTGCTATTGGACAGCATTTTCACAACTGCGAACATGTGCAATACATTGTAAACCTACACTTTGTTTTTGACAAACTTAACAACCCAACTGACGCTGACAATAACGTTTCCACTTTTATTTCCAACTTAATATCTGACAACTCTCGAATTCTTCACACTATTTATTCTCGCACACCTAACTTACTCTTGTTGATTGAAGCTCTATATATCAAGTATCATTCACCCAGTTTAAACACTGGACTCAAAGCCAGCAAAGAACTCAAGCTTTTTTCTTAATCTATACACCCACATTTCATCACACTTACATCTCACTGCAACTGTCGTGGTTCTGATTGAGACTTCCGTTAAGCTGTCATCATGCCTTGCCAACTTGTATATAAGACCATGTGTATATTGTAACTTTAGTTAGTCTGATGATGATGATTTTGTAATAAAATCGAAATATTACTCACTCACTTTCTTGTTTGACTCATATTTTGGGTTTCAAGATGCTTATCTTCGGATTATGTTTTGTATTATATTTTTTGAAATTGTCGGCTGGTATTGGTTTTTATAATGATGTATGTCATTAACTCTAACGAAAAAATCATCAAATGTCAGTGGTATAGCATGTGTTTATGATATTTAAACATAAAAATGGATGTATACAAATATGCTATATCAACAAGTTTCAGTAGTTTTGTTGAATTAAACAAATTAGAACTAGAAACAAATCTAGAAAACGCCATGATGCGAACAGCTTTATTTTGTAAAATAGACAACGGATTTATGATAGTTTGATAGGTATTACCCCAAGCCACTACACCATATTAATATAAAAAATGGATAAATTAAAGTAGGATACAATTTAGTAAGGCAGCCTAAATCAACATAATATATGGTCTTCGAGAGAAGGCCAATAAATGTTTTAATTTTTTTATTAAGATAATTGACATGCTCTTTCCATCTAAGATTAGTGTCAAGCATCACCCGCAGGTATTTAATACAATCTCGCTCCTACAAAATTTTATCCGTGATATAAATATTTAATGGAAATAATAGTCTCTTCTGAGGAGGATGGAACATCACAAAATTGGATTTGGTTATATTTAATGACAAGAACAATTATTAAAGTCATTAATGTATAGGAGGAAAAGAATAGGATCAAGTACAAATCCTTGTGGCACACCACAGGAAATATTTTAATACTCTGAGTTAATATCTTATATAGAAACAAATTGTTTTCGATTAGTTAGGTATGACATAAACCAGTCTATCGCAATACCCCTTACGCCGTAAAGTTCTAATTTACGAATCAAAATAGCATCATCAACAGCATCGAAAGCCTATCTGAAATGAAGAGAAATTCCACATGAGAATTTTTGGTTATCAATTGATCTTTGAATGGTATCAGTAATGCACAGTATTGCATGGTCCGTTGAGTAATTGGATCTAAACCAAAATTGTTTGGGATAGAGCATATTCTTTTCAGCAATATAATTCACTAACCTCCTATGTATTAGTTTCTCCAGCAATTTATTAAAAATTGAAATGAATGAGATTGGTCTATAGTTGTCCATACATGTTTGTGATCCGCTTTTCCCCGAGCCGGCGGCGCGAAGCGCCGTGCGAGGGTACTAATTCCCCCCGGCTATTTACACCCGGGGAAACGAAAGCATTAGCGGAGTCTAAAGTTCATCAAATATCGCGGGCGCATGGTTCACCGTTCATGGGTGGTCATCCTCACTGATCTCAAAATATAGCGGACTGTCGTGAATAGCGAACACTGATTGGTCAAATTTAAAATTTGTTGTTGTGAGATGAACTGACGACTTCAACTGACAGATACTTCATGAAAATAATTTGCTTTTTGCACTGCAGTATTTTGTACGTTCGCAAAAAACTTTGACAGCTTTCAAAGCAATTTGCTCTATAAAGAGTTTAATAAAACAATTATGGTATCAAATACCAATTGAAAAGATATGGACTACTGTATGGAGCCAAATGAAGAGCGGCAAGGAAACGACAAGAAAGCCGAAGACGACAACGTTTGCTCGAGGAGACTGCTGAGGAAAGAGAAGCTCGCCTGGGAAAGCGTAGAGAAGCATGGAAAAAAAGACTGCTGAAGCGAAAGGTAAGCAAAGGCTTGTCTTCACAACGCTATGTACCAATGATACTGTAGCTATACAAGTTGAAGTATGATATTCGACCCTCTATATTCGACTATTTCTTCACAATTTTCCAATAAAGAGTTTGTCATGACACGCTCAAGTCAGTATAACCAGACTGTATTTTATTTATATCAGTTATCACATACCGTCGGTGGCAACTAAGGGTGAACAGTTGCAGATAAAACATTCTCTATTCTCATTAAAAAGCCTGTAAAAGTTTCCAGTAGGTCTCTAGCCCAACAAGTTCAGACAAAGTTTTGTTACTTATTTTTATTGCACACATGTGAAACAACAATTAAGTGTTGTTGTTCTTGACAAACATTGAAGATTCTAATCACGCGAATGTTTTTATGAGCGACTGTTCATCGTTAGTTGCAAACGACGGTACAACATACTTGAACATTTTTCCGACTGTGACCGAATGTGCAACGACATATTTTTCAAAGTTGTTATCAATTCCTAAAATTTGTTTATAGTAAAACAGCCTGCTCAGCACTCACTACTCACGATGATTTCATTTAGAAATGCAGTTACCAGGAAAGGAGCTGATTATAAAATATGTAGAATTAAAAGCATTGGCTATTACGATGTGAAGACAAGGTACAAACTTTTATAGTTGCTATTTGTTATAAATCCTATAAATAAACCGATTCAACAATAATTTTGCCTCGAATTTGCATATTCTATGCTGCATGTTTATATTTTATTTTTATAGTATAAAAATAAAATTGTAATACTATGAAATAAAATACATTTCTGTTTATTGACCACTACTTATTTAATGTCTTCTTCATCCAGCGGTCAGAGTAAATTTCTACTTCTAGCAAGTAAATATTTGACAAGCAGTCTGGAATAAGCACAGGACTTTTAATGCATCAGCCAAATCCAAGTGTGCCCATCCCCCTCTACCAGCCATTTTCCTGTAAAGCACATCCCGGGTGTTGGGCATTTCCACTCGAACCTTAGCCCCGGCGGGGCATTTGAAATTAATAATTTGGATTCTTGCACTTCACTTGTGGAATTAATATTAGAATGTTAGGGTTTGTAATCCAAGTGAGAATATATACATGTATATATTTTGTAATCCAAGTGAGAATATACAAATGTACCGGTATAGTACATGTATATATTTGGTGTATATATTTTGTAATCCAAATGAGAATAGTTTGTAATCCAAGTGAGAATATGCAAATGTTTATATTCTCACTTGGATTACAAACCCTAACATTCTAATTTTAATTCCACCAAGTGAAGTGCAAGAATCCAAATGATTGAAGTCCACCTTATCATAACCCGCACACCCGATTACCTAAATATACCTGAACTTACGGTTAAAGCTCAACAGCTGGCCAAGCTGTAGCTCAGTTGGTTAGAGTGCTGCACCGGAATCACAGGGCCGTAGGTTCAATTCCTACCACAGGACCATGTGCTGCATTTTTCGCAGTCGTTCCTGGTTAGGTCTTAAAATGTATATATTCTCACTTGGATTACAAACCCTAACATTCTAATATTAATTCCACCAAGTGAAGTGCAAGAATCCAAATTATTGAAGTCCACCTTATCATAACCCGCACACCCGATTACCTAAATATACATGAACTTATGGTTATAGCTCAACAGCTGGCCTCTGTAGCTCAGTTGGTTAGAGCGCTGCACCGGAATCGCAGGGCCGTAGGTTCACTTCCTTCCATAGGACCTTGTGCTGCATTTTTCGCAGTTGTTCCTGGTTAGGTCTTAAAATGTATATAAAAATTATTCTCACTTGGATTACAAACCCTAACATTCTAATATTAAGTCCACCAAGTGAAGTGCAAGAATCCAAATTATTGAAGTCCACCTTATCATAACCCGCACACCCGATTACTTAAATATACATGAACTTACGGTTAAAGCTCAACAGCTGGCCTCTGTAGCTCAGTTGGTTAGAGCGCTGCACCGGAATCACAGAGCCGTAGGTTCACTTCCGTCCATAGGACCTTGTGCTGCATTTTTCGCAGTCGTTCCTGGTTAGGTCTTAAAATGTATATATTTTCACTTGCATTACAAACCCTAACATTCTAATATTAAGTCCACCAAGTGAAGTGCAAGAATCCAAATTATTGAAGTCCACCTTATCATAACCTGCGCACCCGATTACTTAAATATACATGAACTTATGGTTAAAGCTCAACGGCTGGCCTCTGTAGCTCAGTTGGTTAGAGGGCTGCACCGGAATCGCAGGGCCGTAGGTTCAATTCCTGCCAGAGGACCTTGTGCTGCATTTTTCGCAGTCGATCCTGGTTAGGTCTTAAAATGTATATATTCTCACTTGGATTACAAACCCTAACATTCTAATATTAAGTCCACCAAGTGAAGTGCAAGAATCCAAATTATTGAAGTTCACCTTATCATAACCCACACGCCCGATTACTTAAATATACATGAACTTACGGTTAAAGCTCAACAGCTGGCCTCTGTAGCTACTGTTGGTTAGAGCGCTGCACCGGAATCGCAGGGCCGTAGGTTCAACTCCTACCAGAGGACCTTGTGCTGCATTTTTCGCAGTCGATCCTGGTTAGGTCTTAAAATGTATATATTCTCACTTGGATTACAAACCCTAACATTCTAATATTCAGTCCACCAAGTGAAGTGCAAGAATCCAAATTATTGAAGTCCACCTTATCATAACCCGCACACCCGATTACTTAAATATACATGAACTTACGGTTAAAGCTCAACAGCTGGCCTCTGTAGCTCAGTTGGTTAGAGCGCTGCACCGGAATCGCTGGCCCGTAGGTTCAATTCCTACCAGAGGACCTTGTGCTGCATTTTTCGCAGTCGTTCCTGGTTGGGTCTTAAAATGTATATAGTCTCACTTAAAATGTATATATTACAAACCCTAACATTCTAACATTTGAAATTAAGGATTTGAAGGTTTTGCGATCACCGACAACTTGATAATTTTATAAAACAAAACACTTCTATCTCCAACTTTTACAATCACTGATAAATTAATTGATAATAAGTTAAACCAGTCTAGCTGTAGTTTAAATAGAGAATAATACATGGGTGCATGAAATACCAGATTTATTTCGAGTGTTGAACATGAGTGTGCAGCGAACAAGTGAGCGCAGCGAACGAGTGAGATGTCATGTTCAACACAAAAAATAAATCTGGTATTTCCAACCACCCATGTATTTTTCTGTTTATTATATAAAGGACAGTCTTAAATGAAAAGCGATAATGTTTACAGAAAAGCGATAATTGAAAAGGCGATAAATTTTTACATGTGAGATTATCATGAATAATTTCACATCTGAATTTTCACATCTGAGATTCACATTTTTGTCAGTGCTCGAAAACTCTGCAAAACACTATACTTTATATAATAAAAATTCATAAATTTGAACCATGCTAGAGCATGACAACAGCAAAATGCTCTATAGTATGATGCACAATATTTTGGGAGGTGATCGAAATACACGAACAATAAATCAGAGAGTGTTTGCTTGGAACTCACTGGGGGGGGGGGAGTGGGGTGCAACACCCCTGATTATTGCTCATGATGAATTTCAGGTAGATTTCCAGTGCACTTTTAGTACCTACATTTAAGTAGATTTGCAGAAGATTTTCAGGGGAATTCAGGTAATTCTCAGGACATGACTGAGAAAGTGAATTTGGAAAACAACTGTATTAAATTTCGGAAAAATTATTATATGTCCTGAAAATTTTTTGTACATCTGGAAACTTTTTGGTAACCCCCCCTCTATCTAACCACACCCCCCCCCTTGCGACGAAGTTCTCGCAACGGCACTGAGTATATATCTTTTGAAAACAGGCGAGGGGTTATTGCATGCATGTATTTCTAGATTACGTTTGAATAACTTGACTGTTGAGTAGCGAATTTCTGACGTTTAATTCAAAACTACGCACCTGATTGGATAATAAAATTAGAAACCCATGTACAAAAATAAATTGATAACAAAATCGTGAAGTCATGTGACCAAAATGATGAAACAATTTGATCACATGATTGAACGAAAATTGAATTTGGAATGATCAAACGTCTTTCCCCGTTTGAAAATCGTAGCGAGATGTGGCCAGTTTAGTGATTTTAGTAATATATAGATTTACATAGCCATTCCATAACAAGTACCAACGGCTGAAATACAAACTTTCCAATCAAATATTGTTACAATATTATTAATAATAACGTTTATTATATACATGACAAAATTACTCCAATCTGATTGGTTAAGAGGAGTGCAATTATTTCATTAATTGCACTCTCCAGGAGTGCAATTAATGATTTTCGTGATGGCTGGGGTAGCGGGAAATCAAAACAACAAAATCCAATATGGCGGCGAAATTTAGATAAGTATTTCTAACAAATGTGGACGAATTTAACTGAATTTTGGCACAAGAATGAGTTTAAGAAACATTGTATGGCAAAAGGCGCGAGCCTGTGGAAAATACCTGGAAACAGTCTTAAGTAATAATCTTGGCGGGATGCAGCGAAACGTGACTATGTAAGTTTGAAATACAATTTATAAAGATTTTCTTAGACTAAAATATGTTGTTTGAGTTTGAATATTGTGTTCTAGTTTAAATTATGTGCCTTTATGAGTTTATAATCATTTCCCAAGTTTGTTTATACCAAATTGCTCACAAAAGAGTTAAAAACTCTTGACAAAATGCAGTTGAAATATAAAGAAAGCGATTTTGTCATGTATATAATAAATAAATAATCACACGGGCAAGTCGTGCAATTAATGATTAACACTACTCGTGATATTTGAAAAATGTGCCAAATTGCACTCGCCTCGGCTCGTGCAATTTTGGCACATTTTTCAAATATCACTCGTAGTGTTAATCATTAATTGCACTCCTTCCCGTGTGATTACCTATACTAATGATTAACGCATTGTTTTCTTTTGTGTTTTCCAAACTAAACAAAATCTTTCTGTATTTCAGCGTTGCTATATATCCCAGTGCCACGTACATGGAAGAAGTTATTTCGCTGACTTCATAATGACACTTTAGGGACAGGATTATGGTTAGAGTTGGTGTCAGGGCCGTACGCAGGATTTTTTCACCAGGGGGCAGTAGGCCTATATGCCGAAAAAGTCCCAAATATCCAAAGAATAATTTTAAAATATGACATTCTAAAAATCGTAATTATAATTTTCTCTGGGGGGCAGTTGACCCTGCCCCCCCCCCCCCGCTACATGTGTATGGCCCTGGTTGGTGTTTGGAATAGGGCTAGTGTTAGTAGAACCGTTACTTTGTTACGTTTTGTCACTCTGAGGCCAGCGAAATAACCTCTTCACATATTGCCGTAACTCATGCATGTACAACCGGTACCGCCATTTCTTGTTGATTTTGTTGTATTGCTGCAGGCGTATATACGATATGGCAAGACACAGTTTATATGTGAAGAAGTGCAACAAGGGAAATAAATATACGACCCTGGCAAACTCACACAAAACTTTTGTTTATATAGTTTGGAAAACATAAAAAGAAAACAATGCATTATATTCATAATTGACCGACTGAAAAGTGAAATTTTGTACTGTGTTTGGACGATTTTTTGTTTTGACTAGTGAAACACACTAACCTTATGATTGCTCCCATCTTCATCCAAAGTGAAACCCTCAGTTTAAAACGTAACTCTAAAAAAATGGCGAGTGTAATTGTTGGAAAAAACATCGCGTGTAATTATTGCATTGAAAAAACGTCGCGTGTAATTATTGCATTGAAAAAACGTCGCGTGTAATTTTGAAGAAAAAAACGGCGAGTGTAATTTTGAAGGGAAAAAACGACGAGTGTTTACAGTCATGGCCCTTCTTGGCCATCGTAAGTTACAGTATATCAACACGAGTGGAAATTGGGAAAACGGGAAATTGTGTGGAAACACGGAAAAAGTTTTATATTTGTTTTATGGTATAGCACAAAGAAACATAAAGAAAGAAATTTTCCGTGTTGACATTGAGTTATATCAACACGGCTCTTAGCCAATCCGCGTTCAGAATTTACAAATGCTATATTATAATAACAATTAGTTTCGCATTACACTTTTGTTACACTGTATTTCACAAAGATCTTTTTTTCAATATTTTATTATTTTCGCAACGTTTCGGGCCGTTTAACCGTCCGCGCCATGACCGGAATGGTTTACGCAGCAAATAGTTACTTTCCTACGTAATAACTATCTTAACGTTTGTTTGTGTTAAATTTTTCAATTGTATTTTTAGATATCAACGAGTGTGAAGATCCACCTGTATGTCACGTGAATGCCACGTGCGATAACACACCTGGATCATATACTTGCACGTGTGAACCGGGCTTGTCAGGAGATGGTAAAGACACTTGTGTTGGTAAGTTTTGAGTTCGTGCATGACAAAGGAAGCGGAGTAACCAACACCAGATTTATTTCGAGTGTTGAACATGATATCTCACGAGTGAGCGCAGACAGTCTTTGAAAAGCGATAATTTTTACAGAAAAGCGATAATTGAAAAGCGATAATTTTCACATGTGAGTTTATCATAAATAATCTCACATGTGAGATTACCACTTTTTTCAGTGCTCGAAATCTCTTTCAAAAACTCATTAATAATTCATGAAGCAATTATCCAATCTTGAGTAAGAAATTAGTCGCGTGCATACGTCTTTATACCAGCTAAAGAACACTTTAACAAAAGGCCATTGTTATGCAAACTATATAAAGATTTTATATAAAGATTTTTATATCAAGATTTTTATATAAAGATTTTTATATAAAGATTTGACTTATTATGCAAACGTTTTTGAAGTCATTTAAAAAACTCGCAGGTCGTGTTTTATTAGGTCTAAAGCCACTCGCGCTGCGCGCTTGTGGCTTTAAACCTAATAAAACACTCCTGCTCGTTTTT
>CACRXK020016840.1:10000-11062 GCA_902702795.2 Paramuricea clavata | reverse complement strand
TTTATACACGAGGCCTGACGAGGCTAAAGTATGCCCGTTCGCAGGTTAGATCAGCGGGTACGATGTAAACAATTGATGTAAACGAATCGCTGATTGGCTTAAATTATATAAGATTGCTTAAATTATATAAGCTCGTCGCTGAATGGCTATGTGTTAACATACGGTACGGTAACAGTACGGTCACGTTTGCGATAGCATATATATCTACTTCGCAGATACAAAAATGACTCAATCCTGGTATTACTCATGAACCATCATATAAAAAAATAAACACGTTTAGCCCGTTTAGCCTTTAGGTCGGTCCGTACTAATCGACTTAGCCATGCACTTGGGGGCGAAACGACTTGGGGCGAGCCGACTTGGGGGCGAAACGACTTGTATTCCAAGGATCCCCGGGTTTCTCCAGAGTTCAGGGGTGAAGGGTTTTGAGCTTGGAATTCTTCAAGGGTATAAGTATAACTACAGTATGACAAACATTTATTCTCGACAGGGGGTACAGATATTAAATGGAATAGCCCAATTTGTCTACTCACTCTACCGAGGTATAGCTTCGAGAGAAGAGCTTTAGGCTGTATCTTGTCCATTCTGCGCATCAGTTCTGTTCATAACAAAGGGGGACCCAGCGACCCACAGATATAAATATTGCAAAATTTTGCATCTTTGGAACTTTTTAAAATTGAAACGTACTCCAGTTTATATTAATTTTCAGTAGAGAACCAGAAACGTGTTATACATTCAGTTCGTATATATGTCATATTTTACAAATATAGCCGTTCAAAGCGTTTGTTTAATAAATTATGGTATTTACGGACTTTAATACAGCATCTTTAATTAAAATTAAATTAAATATATATATATTACTGAAAAGTGAAAACCCTTTAAAAACTTACCATTGGGACAGGCTGTTCATTTCATCCAATTTTTTATAAACCAGTACAGCGATGTCGCAAAATTTCCGCCCGTCGACTTTCACAAAAAATATCAAACATCACAATAAGACGATAACTGCACGTATTTTTTTCTCTTTACTACAAAATCGTTTTCCCTGTCCGTTGAGTTATA
>CACRXK020016840.1:0-7500 GCA_902702795.2 Paramuricea clavata | reverse complement strand
CATTACACAAACCGAAACAATCATATATTTACTCACCGCTTGGCCAAAGATTCTAAATTTCATATCCACAAGATCTTGAATACCCCTTGAACTTTTCGACATTTGCTGAACGGCTATATGTGTAAAATACTCTTTGTATTCAAGCGCTTTCGTGTAGAAAGTTTCGTATGTATACGCCGACTAGAAATATTTATCTTGAATTTTTCAAGATGTCGGGTTTTACTCGCACTTGCGTACATTGCGCAATAATTGGCCATTAAGAAGCTCCTTTGGCCGGGATGACGTCAAACTCACGCGTGTAGGTGCAATTTGACCTTGCGAATGCATTTCTGGCCTTTCCAGGGTCATACGATACAAACGTCGCATTGTTTTGACGGTTACAGTCGTATTTCCGGTTGGGATTAATTCACTTCGAGCTCACAGTCGGACAAGAAATGAAATATATTGATAAAAGATACAGATTTGTAGATTCAGGGTTGCAAATAACACTACAAAAACACTATTTAATGGGGATTCGAACAAGAGTATTACAAAGACGATATGTTTGAAGGGGCCGAAGTTATTTTCGTTATTTTTGTTCAGACAATTGCGTAATTTGATACAATATTACCGTGTTTGACTTTCAAAGGCCCATAAATCGCTACAATGTTGATAATGACTATAACTATACGGGGGAATTAGTTGAATCTTTTATTTCTGAATCGAATGGTGGTATTTCTGTCTTCATAGCATGCACTGAACCGAATATATGAAAACACAAAGCCGTCACCCGCTAGAGGATGACGAAACTGGCTTGTGATGCAAAAGAGTTTTAAAACTTTTTTAGATTAACCTTTTTTTTTGAAAGTCTTCAAAATTTATGTTCTCGTGTCAAAAACAATATTTCACTCGTGAGATGTTGTTTTTGCCACTCGAAGATAAAATCCATATCTCCTCGCAACCGTCTAATATCCTCTATAATATAATATATAATTTTATTGATTCTTGTTCTCTTCTTCTTTTTTTAATGGCTTGTTTAGATGCAAACGATTCAAGTATTCGCAAGTTTTCTCGAAAATCTCACATAAAATATTGTAGGCTTTTTTAGCGTGCAAGTCATTTCTTGCTTGTGGTATCTTTCCAGCAAAATTCATCCAAAACTCATCTAAATAAGTCTCTACTGTCTGCAAACATTGAAAAAGATCGTTTTGGTCAAAATTTCCTTTTTCAACACCTCTCTCGAAGGCCTTGAAACATCCTGATACACAGGGCTGATTAAAAAGAAAGTTCGCCCATTCCAGAATATCTGGTTCCTCGGAGATTATTGCCTCAGTAATTAAGGAAAGATTGAAACGCATATCTGATATTTTCTCAGCTATTTCTTTTCCATCTTCAATTTGCTCCATTAAGTTGTACTTTGGCATGAAATACATCGGCAAATTACTTTCCTTTAAAGCAATTATCAAGTCATCTATAAGTGAAAGTAGATGACCGACTATGCTTTCCTCCGTCCAGTCACTTGGATCAGATTTCTCGCAATACCAGAGCACGATTGTTTTAAGATGATAGGAGCAAATGAGTTTCTTACCATTAGGGGCCAATTCATTTTTATAATGGCTAATGAACGACTTGAAGGCGCGATATGTCTTGTGTTGCAGATTACTAAGATTTTGGATAAGAACTACTTCAGCGTTGGAATAAGACAGCCGGAAATTTCCTTCTGACGAACTTTTCAAAACAACATGGAAACCGTCTTTGATAATTTTCTGAATGATATCTTGATTTGGCCAGCATCTTGGTCTAGATAACCACTCCTGGGCACTTAATGGCCATCCATTGCACTTGATAGCAAGGACAAAATCGTATTCCCCAACTGGGAACGGCATACGTTTTGGTATTGACCATTCCTCCCAATTACCAGGTAGTTCAGAACTAACCGCTAATGAGGGTCCTTCGTCAACTTTTTCAACTTCTTCTTTGCCAAGAGGCATACAGAATGGTCCGTATCTAATGTAATTTTCTCTAAATCGCTCTTTTAGCTTACGTGACGAAAGCTTGGTACTTCTTTCACACGTTGCCATACTTGATGCTTCTATGAAATCTGCCCACATTTTAATATCATCTTCATCCGTTAAGTACAAAGTCACAAATGGTGTATTTTCTTTTGTCATAAGGTTTCCTTTCCGTTGTTCTTCTTCACTGACTTTGATGTTCTTTAATATAAGCATTAAATCCATATCTGACATTGATTCCTTCTTTAAAACTATCTTCAACATACCTTCACTAATACTCCCAGAGATTAAAATGTCTTCTAGTTGAAAAGGCGCTTCGCTGTCGAAATATCTGTTAGCTGAATAGAACAGATGTTGATCAATGAGATCACAAAAGCTTTTATAAAGCTCGTTTCCTAAATCAAAATCATCAAATTGAAGTTTCGCCATCAGATGCGAATAACGTCGACATCCTCGTGGGTAGGCAATAATATTTAAGATTGCCTTCCGCAGCCTGGTAACAATCCCTGTATCAGCTTGAGCCATAACCTGCAAGTGCACTAAAAAAGAAAGCAATTAAACTTCAGACATGCATGGACATGCTGCAAAATGCTGACAGTTATTAAGATATAGTATAAATACATTGCATGTTTTGCAAATGCTATGACAGACAAACAAAATCAGGAAAATTTTCAACTTTATATAAGAACTGTTCTCAAGTTGCTGAGAGAGAAATGTTTTCTATCAATTAAAAAAGATTGATGATTTCTTATATTTTTAAATAGCCTGGCCAGAATTTCAAGATCATGATGAGCCCGCTATATCCAAGCTATGTATTTAAGCGTCTTTTCGCAAGAAACGTGTTTAACACTTAACTAAAGCAGAATCTTTAATTGACTACAACGACGATATAAAGCGATCCTCCCGGTAAAATGGCTACATCGTTATCCCTGTTTATCCCAAGGCACTGATAGAAAGCCTGGGTCCTGTACTGTAAGTTTGTTGTTAATACCAAATTAAAAAATGATAATAATATTTAATCCTTATATAGCGCAAACTAATTAACATATAATTTTATAATCCAATGATTTTTTTTGCAATGTCATACAGCCTGTGCATGACAAGGATTTTAAAATAAAATATCAATATTTTACCCGTAATGTGCATGGAACCGGTTAGCAACATGAATTCCTCTGAAATTACCCGGGAAACCAGACCACGACCCCACAAGCTTGCAGCTTTAAACATTATCGTGTTAAAATAAAGATTATCTATCTATCTATCTATCTAACATCATATGTATTTGACGAAGCGAACTAGTGAAAAATTTGACGAAACTGCTAATTATGATTTAAACCCATGTATAGGATATTTGTGTTTATACCTATATAATATTTCCGCCATATTCCGACCATGTTATTCGATTACCTTTAACTATATCAATCATTTAAGTATAAAAACCTGCATACTAACTACGCGTTTATATTACAGTATATTTATCAAGTTTTACAAATCATATATGATTAGCGGATATTTTCCAAAAAGCTGCACAATACCTGAAAAAATTTGAACAGTGATGATACTTGTTGAATATATTAGTCGGAGGTTGTTCAATGACAAAGCTTATAATGATTAAACTCACTGATACTTATAAAGAAAAGTAGTTCTATATGTACATCTTGCCATATCTGCTCACATTTTATATACTAGCTTAGAACCGAAATAATATATGTATAGCAAACGAAAATGAAGTCTCAGCATGAATGAGTCCCAATTCAAAATTAATAAAATGTATTGACTGCACAATTAGAAGCCTATTTTTAAATTTGATTTTACTTTAGTTTCTACCGCATTATATATTTATAATAACTCTGGACCGACAAATCTTTTATTTAATTAAGTTTCAGCATGAATGAGCTGAGGGCCAATTCAAAATTAATCGAAAATATCTCAGCATATAATTAGACGTCTATATGTGCCTATTTTAAAATTTGATTTTAGTTTAGATTCTATACTGCGTTATTATCTATTCTTTTTAACTCTGGACCGACAAAAGTTTTTCTATTTAAATTAAGTTTCAGCATGAATGAGTCGCAATTCGAGATTAATCGAAAATATGAGTGCGAATTAGACCATGTATGTCCGTGCCCATTTTAGAATTTAATTTTACTTTAAATTTACTGCGTTATTATCTTTTTAACTTTGGACCGACAAATTTCTATATTTAATGAAATTTCAGCATGCAATGAATCCCAATTCAAAACCGATTAATAAAAAATATGACTGCACAGTTAGACCACGAATTTGATTAACTTGTCATTTTTTGGGAGAATAAAAGTAATTGATACTAGTCACAAATATTGGAAAGAAGTATCTTGTATTTCTCACAATTAAAGTATAACTGGCCTTCTTTGTGAGGATCGGAAAATAATTTTATAATCTGAGGTCGGTTGTTCGAAATGCGTTTAAAGACATTGGTAGCAAAAAATTAATCGAAAATATGATTGCGAATTAGACAAGTTGTCTCATTCCAAAAAAAACTGTTAAAATTGTATAGTAAACTCTATTATACCGATTTGCCATATCTTTCGTAGTTCTCGAAATATTTAGAGCGAAATTAATAAGCTGTCCGCCATCTTAGACTAATTCTTGTCCTCATTAATTACCTATTGTTTTGATGACGTCAGGAGTTTGGGTTAACCATATCAAACTACTCTAAAATGACCGAGTAACAATCCAAAATTGTTTGAAATGTTTTTAATCATTTCTAAATTTCAGATAGCAACCGGAAACGAAGTTTTGGACCCAATTATCCCTTACTCTCAAGATAAGAAATTAGCGTGATCCATATCCTCAATAATCCAAGATTGCGAACAGCTTTCACTATCCGCCGGATAAGTTTAAACAATCGGAGGGGGGGGGGGCCTGGGGGCTGCAGCCCCCAATAATTTGCTAATAATCATTCTTTTTTCAAAATCATGCAGACCTTTATCATTTAAATAATAAACCTTTAAAATACTGAACACTGATTAGTTTTAAGCGGCTACATTATCCATGACAAACTGCAAAGAATGAAGATATTATAGTTAATTAAACACGCCTTAATTCGCCCATTTAGTACTACTAAATTGAAAATTTCGACAAACTAAAACGCTGTTTTCTGAAAAAAAATTCAGAATTCTGTCAACTCTTCCCCTGCAAAGTCCATGAAAACCCATTTCAGAGACTCAAAATCTTTCCTCGGTCCTTGCATTGGCCCTCGCTTTCAGCAACCCAATTAAAAAGAGCTTGCTGCGGCACTGGCTTGATAAATTGCGTTGCGCCCTGGTTGCACAAAGCCGTTTATGATAAAACTAAATTCGAAATCAGCAAATGATCTTTGTTTTTCGCTTTACAGAAATGAAAATGCTGCTATCCCCACCACGAATAACTCCAGCAAACGTGATTAACACTTTTAATTTTGTTTTCCATATACTTTATTTTTAAATTTAGTTCCTTTGCGGATGGACAATATAAAGCAATTGTGTTATTTAGAATCCCAAAACACAAAAAAACTAGCCACAAATTCCGTTGCCTATAAACCCTTTTTAAAATTTTACTCAAACATTTGGTAACTGAGTGAAACTACTCACAGGTGTAAGAACAGTTTCAAATTTGATGCCATTGTGTCATTTTGTATAATTTTACATGCTGCATAAGTCCATCTTCCATTCAATCAGGTTTATGTTTTAAATATCGGCACAATTTTACGCCTAGAGGCACTGTTACACTATGCAACAGTTCCAATGTTATGACAATTATAAACGATTTCAACATTGCATTAATTGCAAGCGATGTTACACCAAGCAATATATTTCGTGCAACATACAATGATCATATAGTTAAAATTAAAGCATAATCAAAGGCCGTTAGCGTTGAGGCCGACTGGGATCAAAGGAAAGTGACAGGAAAAATTAGAGCAGTTTGCAGTTGTTTGTGCAAATAGCACCGTGCGAATTTTCCCATTTGTCGTGCGTCTTTTGCCAAATCAAATGAACGAACGCGTACTCCAGTTCGATTTCCGGTTCTTAAAGGCCCGATTCGTAGACAAACAGTGCGGCAAAGCAGGCAGTGGCGGCGCCAGGGGGGGGGGGCAAGGTGGGGGAGGGGGGGGGGGGGGGGGGGGGGGGGGGGGGGGGGGGGGGGGCAAATGCCCCCCCCCAATTATTTTTTGCCCCCCCCCAATTTTTTGCCCCCCGCCCCTCAAAAAAAATTATTAGTCACTAAGAGCGACTAAAGGCTACACAAGCGTTCTGTCGTTATCGGAAAATGTATGGCTTATAGGTTGTCATTATCATTAGTGAATGCGCATATACATGAAACTGTTTTTTACAGTTTCAATATTAGTTTGTAAATCTCTGAATGGTAAAACTTGCCAATACTCCAATAATACGTTTCAAAAAAATACAAAAAGCTTTAGTTTTGCAGAGTTAAATTCTCAAACGTGTAAGGCAATAATAAGATGAAAGTATCACGAAATTATTTGAATAAACCACATCGCATATATGGGGGGGGCGAATGTCCTAAAGAGGGGCGATATTCCTAGGGTATTCGCCCCACCCCCTGAGAGGCGATATTCCTAGGATATTCGCCCCCGGGGGCGATATTCCTAGGAATATCGCCACGTTTTGAGGGGGGGGGGGGCGAATTTCCTGGGGGGGCGACCTTTTTAAAAATTCCATCTTGCCTCCCCCAAATTTGAGTTTGCCCCTCAAATGCCCCCCCCCCAATTTGGAAGCCTGGCGCCGCCACTGAGCAGGCTGGTCATTTGCCATTGTTTAACTGCCCCACACTCAAGTGTGCAACATCCGTGAGTCAAAAACTGCGAGTGCTAACGTTTAGCGCAAAATTGACAGCCAAGCTAAATAAGTCATTACCTAACAAATTGCAAGAGAGATGTCACACTTTGCAATGCTTTAAGAAATGTATCGCAATGTTGCCGCAATGATACCGAAAGGTAGAACCTGATTCTACTTCGTGCAATCCTTGTTGCAACAAACTTGAGACTTGATGATTGGGGACGCATGTTACAATTTTCAATTCCGCGTGCAACTTGTGTCGCAATTATTTTGTTGTCGCAACATATTGCGAGACAAGTACGTTACATAGTATAACAGCGCCTTAGAAGTAAAGTGTACACAGTTTCAAATATGTGCAAGACGCAGAAACTAAGGAGGGAACAAAATTTCGATTGGATGAAATAGTTGTTAAAACAGATCCGTGTAAATCTTAGCCTATACGTGTAGCCTACGTGTAGGCTATGATTGTTATAGAAAAGATCGAAACTGTAATGGAGGCGGGTGTGCATGCAGTGTTCATTAATTAAGGGACCGGTCATTATTTATGGTGGGGGGTGGCACCGAAGAGAAAAGGGTTGGGTAAGCTAAATTTTGAGTAAGTAAAAGGTTGGGTAAATGAAAAACAAAACAACTCAAGGGTTGGGTAATAAAAAAATATTGTCATTTCCAAAGCATGACTTGCTGAAGTATTG
>CACRXK020016839.1:0-11062 GCA_902702795.2 Paramuricea clavata | reverse complement strand
AATATGGACGTTTTCCAAACCGTTATCACTTCGTACCCTGCTAGGTAGGCCGTACGCTTGAACACCATTTACGAAACACTGCAATAACGTGTTAGCTTTGTTGTTATTGAGACATTTTAAGGCAACATAAAGTCGACTAAAACCATCAACACAACCAAAAATTACAAAATTCCAGCGGACAAGCTTGTGATTAGTGTCCACATGCCATAACACGTTCGGGCATTTTACGTTATACACACGTCGATGCAATCTTCCACACTTCCTTCTTTCAACTTCATCTGAATCAACTCTGTGAAGGCTGTCCCGCAATCTCACACGCTGCACCTTGATTCCCTTACCACTGAGAATTTGTTTTAACATATTCTCTCCACATTGAGGGAAATCATGACAAATATTGTTGACTACACGATCAAGATCATCATCTGAAATGTCACTGAATGTCAACTTGCTGAGCCCGAACATTCTCATCATTCTATAAACTGTGCTCTCGGAAACGCTTAAGAGTGACTGTCCGTAAAAATCAAGCAAAATTCAAAATTCATGGCAAACTTTGAAGAATTCCATTTCTCTCATACTTTCAAGTCTGGAAGGGTAATGTTTCCTAAGAACAACTGTATAGTTGGTTTGGTTAAATATCATTGTATTCTGAAGAAATATGCAAATTATCGAACACCGCCGAAAATGCCGTTCGGACGGGTGATTTTTAGCCCCACTTTGGTGGGCTTCTATGGACAATTAGAGCACCCCGCATCAAATATAATTCCTAATCCTAGTTAAATAATCACTTGACTATCATTTAGGCAAGTTTGGGGACAATCACGCGATTTTATACTTTCCAAACAATTTTATTCTCGAAGCCCATATTTTGTATCGATAAAAATGGGTCTTATAAAAAGTCTTATAGAGAATGTGCTCTATCTTTAAATAATTCGAAACTCCGGCGAATGAATGTTGAAATAAAGGTCTTTCATCTGATGGAAAGGAATCTTTGGGCAAATGTTTGTGTGTGACGTTTCAGGCTATCAAACTGTGGTGAAATTGTACTCCTGCGACCTTTCAGGTCAAAAGACACTAGGACGAAATACCGTTTATTTTGATTTATAAGTCGATGAAACGGTTTGAAAAAAGTATAGAAAGTATTAATAATGTAAATTGTGTGCAATCCATACCTGTTTTGATGTAAAAATTGCGTTTTATGATCTTCTCGGCTTGGTTTTATAGATGTAGTCCCCGAGGGCATGTTAACCATGTTTACAAGTTTTAAATTTCAACACAATCGCCACAGGAAGCCCATGATGATCGACATAGATTTTTTAAAAATAAATGGCCGCTGTTTCCTTGCATATACTATTTTTTTGCTTTTATTCAGAACTTTTTCATAGATTTTAAGGGCATGTAATTGATTGACTTTCTACATGTATTTTGGCCCTCCCAACGACGCGCATGGGTATCAGTTCAATAGTCTAACTTAAATGGAGGTTTGCTGTTCATTCAAGTCATTAGTAGGAGGAATCTGTGGTTCTGACAGTCGAGATAGAAAACACGAAGTGCAAGTTGTTCCTCTGACATCATGTACAAAAGATATTGCAAACCATCTAGCATCCTTTTCGTTTTTTGGTCCACAAAACGAGATAGACCTGATATTGTGTCGAGCGGCAATTTTTAAAATGCCAAACTCTTTTGACAACATGACAATATGTCCACAGCATCGTGCAAAACTTGGATTGGGATGGACAAGGGGATCAACTAGATGTAGAATACCAGCTGCGTTATCTAACCACGGGAAAGAAAGTAGAAAAATATGGCCAAAGGGAGACAGGGGACTTGGGAAACAAGATTCTGGAACAGTACTACAAAAGACTGGTGTGTTTATTCAAGCTGGTTCCGGTAATTGTTTGTATTATTATTGTTTGTATTAGTTGGGTGCGTCAGTTCATTCATTTCATGTGCATATGTTTTGTTTACTTTACTAGGAATATGCAGGACATGCCGAGATAAAATGAAGACGATTAGACCAACTATTCCCACCACAGCACTTGCGAAGTTGGAAGCACAACTAAAGACAGCAACATTACAGGTAGTATATAGGTTATGGTGTTAAAACCTAATGAGGTTTTTCCTTCGCCATGGAAAGCAAATTAAATCAAACACTGTGGCACATTGCCAATTAAAGGGTTGAAAGGAATGCAGCATTGGCAGACTGCTTGGTTAGCCCATTGAGGGACACTCACTAGCCTCTCCCCTGGAAGAGTAAAATCGTCTGGTGATAGAGAGAATAAAATAATATTAGATGTAGGGCATATCAGGGGGCATGGTCACTTACATGATTAAAATTAATTTGTAGGATGACTCTCCTGAAAATCCATTCAAAGCCCTGCAGCATCAACATATCCCAGTTACCCCAATGAGCACTGTGCCGTCAACGCTATTCTCACCTTCTGCTATATCCCAAGCCTTCGACCTGTCAATGACCAGCGAATATGATGAGGAACCATCTACATCTACTCCAAAGGGTAAGCTAAACTGCTTTCTTGCTGCAAGAGATGTAAGTCCAATTCGAACCTCAATGATGACACCATGGGAAGAAGCTGCAGGACGAACCAAGAGGCACTATTTACGGAAAGCCAGACAGGTTGTCTTCGCTACCCTTGAAGAAATTGCACCCAATAATTCTGAGATGCTGTTCAGAGCAATAAAAGAAAGGCAACTAGATGAAAATGATGACACGGATTGCATGCTGTTAGAAGCTTTAACAGCATGCTACGAGAATGCCAGCCATTGGAGCAGTCGCAGACAAATTCTCTCCATCTTTGCCGATAAGGTCAGCTTCAAAACTGTTCAACAATGGATTCCAGATATAACTCGCTATCGATATAGCATTGCAAGACACCACCTGTTGCTACATGGCAGAGGCGCTGACATTTCTCCCCAGAAACACGTCAGAATTAAAGTACCTCCAGAGAAGCTCGACCACTTTTTGGCTTTCATTACCAGTGCAAGGGTAATACAAGATTTGCCCTTTGGGGAGAAAACCTTAAAGCTCTCTACCACTGAAATAAAGATCCCAAACGTCATAAGAAACTCCATACCAGAACAGATAATTCAGCAGTATCAGAGCTACTGTGCGGAGACCGGATTTAGTTCCCCTTTGAGGCGTAGTAGCCTTTGCAGGATACTAGACGTTTGTTCTGCATCTACCCGCACCTCCTTCAAGGCCTCGACTACTTCTCAGCAGAAGGTGGCAAAGCATTTGATGACATGGTTACAGTCGTAGATAAGCTAGGTGACGTCTATGAACTTGGTCTGACATGGTCCAAGGAGCAGATTAGAAAGCTGAAACTGGCAAAGCGTTACTTTAAAAGTGATTACAAGGTCAGTGACCTTTTAAAGAATTTTTTATTAGACGAAATGCCTTGAGAAAATGATTACATGTTTCGTTTCGTTCCTTTTCTTTTCTTTTCTTTCTCCCAATCAAGTTAATGAAAAATGAACTTAGATGTCCTTAACAATGGGCGCCGCGTCCTAGCGCTTTCATCAAAATGCCGTAGTTTATGTACGATGAATTGTTATAGCTGATACATTAATTATGTGATGTTTGTGTTTTTTTCAGGTTCATGTGTCATCAACTTCAAGGGTCCCTGATCATTGTAGACCTTATGCCCTCAGTCTTGCTAACGATTCCAATTTTACCACCACGTGTAATCATCAGCATGATCTAGTTTGTGATAGGTGCAACCTGTTTCCTGCTGTTGTCCAAGAATTAGAGTTACAGGTGGAAAAGGCTAGGATTCCTCATGAAGACAAAGAAGAAATGAAGTTTGTGGTGGCGCAGTCAAAGAAGAACATAGAAGCCTGGAAAGCACACATATTACGCTTCATCAATCAAGATGAGGCCCGCCTTGACATCCTGAAAGCAGTAGATGACAGCTCTGTATTGGTGGTGCTAGATTGGGCAATGAAGTTCATCCCAAGAAAGTACAGAGAGAGCCAGGCGGACTGGTTTGGTAAGAGAGGCCTCTCCTGGCACATTAGTGTGGCAATGAAAAAGCCTCCTGGAAAAACCTTGCAGACGCTGACTCTTGTCCACGTGTTTCAGAAAAGTAACCAAGACAGCCTGTATGTGTTGGCCGTCATCGATGATGTAATCGAAAAGCTAAAGACTGCAATACCTGGGTTGAAATCTGTGAGCTTCAGACAGGACAACGCTGGTTGCTACCACAGCGCTGCTACCATACTTGGGATACATCAACTCGCCGTAAAGCACAATGTGTGCGTGCGAATGGATTTTTCTGATCCTCAAGGCGGGAAGGGACCATGTGATCGCAAAGCTGCTTCTATAAAGAATCATATGCGTTCATACCTCAACTCTGGCCATGACATCTCGTCTGCACAAGACATGAAATCAGCTATAGAGTCCAATGGCGGTGTACGTGGTGTTGCGACTATACTGTGTGGTCCTCTAACCATCCCTGACCCTAGTCCTTTTCCAAAATGGGAAGGTGTTAGCCTTATCAATGACATCCAATTCAAGACCGAGGAGATGAAGGTTTGGAGAGCTTATGACGTTGGACATGGTAAAAGCGTTCCCTATAGCAATTTCACTCAAACGAAGAAGACTGAACTTCCATCGCTTACCAAGATTACCGATGTCCCCAGCACTAATCTTGTATTCTGTGAAGTCACGCCAAGGAAATGTCATGTCGCCAAAGACAAAGACACGAAGACATCCGCCGACGACGACAGCAGCGACGCAGACGAGGATACGCTTTTCACCTGTCCAGAAGATGGATGTGTGAAAACCTTCCAACGGTTTTCATCCCTCCAGAAGCATCTGGATGGAGGCAGGCACAAGTACGCCCTCGAGAGGGAGTCATTCCTTGATAAAGCAATGCTACGCTATGCTGAAAATCTAGAAAGTGGGGCTGCATCCATAGTAGGGCAAGTCGAGGAGATTGCTGAAGAATCAAAGGTACCTTCGATAAAGATGGGATGGGCGCTAAAACGTGTTTCCACAAGTCGACACCGTTTCAATGAGAAGCAAAAAAAGTACCTCATCGACATATTTCTTCTTGGCGAGCAGACAGGGCAAAAAGCAGATGCTAGTGATGTCTCAAAATCGATGAGAAAAGCGCGCAATGCAGATGGTTCTCTTCTTTTCCTGTCTAATGAATACCTGACATCACAGCAGATTACCAGCTTCTTTTCCCGTACAGCCGCCAAGAAATCGATTCAAGTTACATCAGCTTCGAATCTTGACCTCGATGATGACGATGACCTTGATGACTTGGTCTCCGCCATGGCAGAGAAAGAGCTTCAGCAAATGCGTGAAGAAATATTGAATGATATTTCTATCCAACACCCAATCACATACGAATCCTATAACATATGCGAAATGGCCACCGCGTCCAAGCTTTCAAAGTTTTCTATAGCAATGTTACAGGAAATCTGCAAGCACTACGAACTTGACACTTCAAGTATAAAGCAGAAAAGGAAGCAGCCATACATAGACTTGCTGGACGAATTGGTAGAGTCGTGCACATGTTAAATTATTACTATTTTGAATTTTTTAAGATTGTTTACCACTTCTTTATCATGACATGTTAAGTTAATGAAAATGGTCGCACCATTAAAGTGAATTAAAAAGACATGCACAATAAAGTAAAACAGCCGGATCACAGGTTATGTACACTATTACAGTAAATACATGAATGTACAATAACGGCTTATAATTGTTGACCACAAAGAGAAAGTATTAAACAAATCACACAAAAATTTTAAATTAGAAATTCATATAAAGTCTCTTTTCATTCCAAATATGGCGATATTAAGAATGTAACAAATTTAGGTTGGGCTGGTGGTTGGGGTGACGGGCTGGGATTAGGGAAAATGTCGGCATATATTTCGTGAAGACAAGATAAAGTACATACCTCTGTGGAGGATCGCGGGCTCGGCGCTTGCGGTGATGGCGATCATTTGTGTTCTCGATTGTTTTGAAAACTTGCAACAGTATATAAAGCCCAGAAGATCCATAAAATGCAACTTTAGCAAGTAAACAGGTATGGATTGCATAAAACTTACATTCGTTTACATTTTATTTTTCGTTTGAACCTGTTTCATTGATTTGCAATTCAAAATAAACATGTATTACGTGCTTTGACCTCAAAGGTCATAGGACTGACAGGAGTACAATTTCATCACAGTTTGATAGCCTGAAACGTCACACACAGGTATTTGCCCAAAGATTCCTTTGCATCCGTTCAAAGACCTTTATTGCAACATTCATTCGCCGGAGTTTCGAATGATTTAAAGATAGAGCACATTCGCTGCAAGACTTTTTATAAGACACATTTTTATCGATACAAAATATGGGCATCGAGAATAAAATTGTTTGGAAAGTATAGAATTGCATTATTGACCCCATACTTGGGAAAATGATAGTCAAATGATTATTTAACAAGAATTTGGAGTTATATTTGATGTGGAGTGCTCTAATTGTCCATACAAGCCCACCAAATTGAAGCCAAAAATCATCTGTCGAAGAGGCATTTTCGGCGGTGTTCGATAATTTGCATATTTCTCCAAAATACTTTGATATTTAACCAAACCAACTATACTGTGGTTCTTAGGAAACATTACCCTTCCGGACTTGAAAGTATGAGGGATATCGATTTTTCAAAGTTTGCCACCACTTGTTTGATTTTTAGAGATATCTACTCTTAAGTTCTGAAACAATGGCTCAGTGTGTTCAAGATACGATTTAAAACTTATCAATCTGATAATTTTTTTCTGTATATTCTGTATTTTCTGTAGCCTTGTTGGGTACGTATTACCCCATACTAGATTCCCATAAGTAAGATATGGATAAACCAATGCATAATAAATCAACTTAAGTGTATTTTTATTTGTGTAATGTCGTAGTTTTGCTATAAGTGCCGCAGATTTAATTATATGTTTAGCAACCGAATTTATATGGTTTTTCCATGTTTATTCACAATCTAAAATTACACCTAAAAATTTGATATGAGAAGCCTGTTGTATAATGTTATCATTAAGTTTAATATCGATTTCAATGTCGCATTTTTTATTTCTTGATTTAAAAATTATATACTTAGTTTTTGTTGTATTTATAGATAATTTATTCACGTTTAGCCATTTAATTACTTCATTCATTTCTTCTTGCATAACATGTGTTAATGATTTTAAGCATTTGTCAGAGTGAAATGCATTAGTGTCATCAGCATACATAACAAAGGATATAATTTTACTACAGTTTTCAATATCGTTAATATATAACAGGAAAAGTAGTGGCCCAAGAATAGAGCCTTGCGGAACTCCTGTAGATATAATCAATTTGTTTGATTTATGATGACCAAATTTAACAATTTGCATTCTTTCATGTAGGTAGCTTTCAAACCATTTTAGGCAATTTCCTCTTATGCCATAATGTTCAAGTTTTTTTAGGAGAATATCGTGGTTAACTGTATCAAAAGCCTTAGATAGATCAAGGAAAATACCAATTGTATATTTACCATCATCTATAGCTTTTGAAATTTTGTCAGTAGGATAGGAATGCAACATAAAGTCAGTTGCATAAGGAGCAACCGACTTTATGTTTTCGGTTGGTTGATAAACAACTTGATGGCCATGAAAACTTTCTCGGATTTTACAATATACCAAACATCGCATCTGAAACCATTGTCCAGGCAATCAAAGATAGCCTCATTCAAATGCAGTTGTCTTTGTCCCAGTGCAAGGGGCAGTGCTACGATGGTGCCAGCAACATGCTTGGTAAAAAATCTGGTGTGGCAAAACAAATTTAGGAGTGTGAAGCAAAGGCCCTTCCCACACATTGTCACGGTCACTCCCTGAGCTTAGGCGTAAAGGATGCAACAACTAATTGCCAGATTTTATCTAACACCATGAATAATACGAATGAGATTGTTAAACTCGTAAAGTATTCTCCCAAACGAGAAAATTTACTTGGAGAGCTGAAGGAAAACCTTCAATACAAGGACGAGGAGGAAGAAGACGCGGCGGCTGCTGCTGGACTTACAAAATTCAGTGCAACTAGGTGGACGGTTCGAGCAATCTGTTTTGAGAGAGTAATTGATAATTATAACGTTATTTTAAAGCTGTGGGACGAGTGCCTCAAGACAAAACTTCCACCAGATATTCGTGGACGAATCATAGGATGTAGCACCCAAATGGAGTTTTTTTACTTCTATTTTGGATTACATCTTGGCGTGACAATTTTTAGGCACACGGACAATTTGTCAGCAACTTTACAAAAGGCAAATATGTCATCGATTTCCGGCCAACATAATACAAGCAACATAATACCAGGGAATACGAAATGAAGAATGTTTCAAGTCTTTCTTCCAAACCATTTTGAAAAAGAAAGAGGCCTTGAAAGATATTTCGGAACCCATAGTACCAAGAAAGGGAAAGGCATCTGCAAGATATAAAGTGGGAGAAGGAGAACCTTGGTACCCTGAAACGTCGGAAGATTTGTACAGAAAAATCTACTATGAAGCTCTTGATCTGATTGTATCGGCCATCAATGAACGTTTTGACCAGCCCATTTTTAAAGCTTATGCAAAATTAGAAGCACTTCTTCTAAAATCTTTGAAATCAGAAGACATTTCTTATGAAATGGCCTTTGTAAAGGAGGTTTACCATCAGGATATAAAAGTAGAGTTTCCTATCCCACAATTGGAAATTTTCGAAGTATTAATGAAGGAGAAAAAACTAGAATATTTTGCTGAGGTCTTAGACGCTGTGAAAAATTTGGATCACAATACCCAGCAAATGATCAATGAAGTACTCACCATATGTAAACTCCTATTGGTTAATCCGGCAACCAGCGCAACTGGTGAAAGATCATTTTCAACCGCACGACGAATAAAAACATGGCTTAGAGCAAATATGTCCCAGAGGAGATTCAGTCATCTGGCGATATTAAATACCCACAAAATACGAAGTGACAATATACGGTTATTGGACGTAGCCAATGTATTCGTGTCCAAGAATGACAACAGAAAACGTAACTTTGGTTCATTTACGGAGCAGGATCTCTGTTACAATCTCAACAATAATCTTTAATTAAAGAAATCCAGTAGAATTAGTCAGACTTTTGGACTATAATTCCTTTGGACTATCAGACTTTTTAAAAACGTTACGTTATTCCTTGTTTCTTTCCATTTATTATTTTCTTCTTATGTATTAGTAGGCTCACACTTTCCAGAAAAACATTTCTGAGAAAAGTAAGGACGATAAGTATGGAATATGCAATTTAAATTACGCTTAAATAAGGCATTAAATTTCGACGAAAAAATCTATTCAAGGAAAATGTACTAAGGGAATAAATTTTACTCTTATATAATGCCTTGCTTAAGAGTCATTCAAGAAACTTTTTAAGAGAAACTAGCAGGTTTTATTGCATTTCTGGGGCTCTGAGAGGTCTCAGATTTCAAAATTTCCCGGGGGAGCATGCCCCCGGACCTCCGACCAGCTATTTACACCCGGGTGTTTGAAAACATAGCGAAGTGCAAAGTTGTCCTCCATTATGTGAATGACGGTCTTCGACGTTATTGCGCATGCACGTGTTTTTCATTTTGCAAGCACGCGGGCTAATTTTGCAAAGATGTATTTTGCTATTTTACAATATATTGTGGCGATGTATTTCGCTATTTAACTGGAAACAAGCCTGCAGTTTCATGAATTAGTGGCTGTCAACCGTGAAACAAAGTGTGAAAGGCATGCATAAACTGATAAACACGAATTTTGTTGAAGACGAACCAGATGTTTTCAATATAAAATTTAATCGTTGTCTTGACTCTTGGCTATTTTGGGTAAGTGTTATAAACATTTCAGTATTAAAATTTCATACTGTACTTGCTTTGTGTTTTCGATTTCATTCATATTGGCGATATGAATGAAATGAATTTTATGCCATTCAACTCAATAAATAATATATTTTCATTGCAAGCTGGTATTTGCATGAAAATGTATAAATGTAGTGATTTTAAATATTGTTTATTTGGGGCAATTAATACAGCGTATAGTGTTTTTATGCGTGTTTATAATGGTCTTTTTCCTACAGCAAATATGGCTTCACCAAAATATAACTCAAAAACTAGCTTTTGTTTATATAAAGCAAATATATTTTACCGTATTTTCGAGCAAACTACTGACTATACTGTCAACAAAACGAGTGTTTCAGCTTCCCCTGCAGTTCCACGGCAAAGTGTCGAAACGCTTTACCGTTACATTTTACATTAACTTTTAGCCGATTGAAAGCCACATAACATAAAACTACATTCCTTTTAATAACAAATTATGAAAATCAACGATTCTTTTGGTAAAAAATTATCTCCTATTATTTTCTCATATTATTTTCATGTTACCATAGCGACTATTATTATTTTGAACATGGAGTACATACTTCATGTTGAATGGAATTTCTATACTTCATCTGTTAAAAAAGGCGAGGGTTTACTGCATGCATGTATTTCTAGTTGGAGATTTGTATTGCAGAATGGCCATTTGGCTGAATAATTCGACTATTTTTCGTAAACGAACGATTCAAATTACAAATCACGGCCGCTGGTTGTAAATTGAAGGTTAGTGAATACATTTCTGTTGGTTATGAGCTATTAAAGAATTGCTAAATGCGAAATGTTATGAAAGTACCGGAAGTTATATATATCACATCGTTCTGAAGGCGTAGCATTTGCTTCATTGTGATTGGTTTGCAATTGGTAAAATGCTACTGTTTGCAATAGTCGCATCGACTTCAGAACGATGCTGGCTTGTTATTGTCGTGTCTGCTACGATTGCTTAAATTTGTTATGTGCATGGTTGACAAATGCTTTTTGCCTATGGTCTGCTTAAATTTGTTATGTGCATGGTTGACAAATGCTTTTTGCCTATGGTCTGCAAGGACAATGACATGCTTTTCTGTGTATATACATGTAAATGAATATAACGCAGCGAATGCGCCAAACAGTATAAACGCAGCTGAAATACGATATTAAAATCTTAAATGTGCCGTATGATTTAA
>CACRXK020016837.1:0-11064 GCA_902702795.2 Paramuricea clavata | reverse complement strand
CTTCAAAACTTAGACTTTACTCTTCAAAATATCGACTTTACTCTTCAAATCTTGGAATTTACCCTTCAAACTTAGAATTTTTTCTTCAAATCTTAGAATTTACTCTTCGAAACATAGAATTTACTCTTCAAAACTTAGAATTTACTCTTCAAAATATCGAATTTACTCTTCAAATCTTGAATTTACTCTTCAAACTTAGAATTTTCTCTTCAAAACTTAGAATTTACTCTTCAAAATATCGAATTTACTCTTCAAAACTTAGGATTTATCTTGAAAATATCGAATTTACTCTTCAAATCTTGGAATTTACTCTTCAAACTTAGAATTTTCTCTTCAAAACTTAGAATTTACTCTTCAAAATATCGAATTTACTCTTCAAAACTTGGAATTTACTCTTCCAACTTAGAATTTTCTCTTCAAATATTAGAATTTACTCTTCGAAACATAGAATTTACTCTTCAAAACTTAGAATTTACTCTTCAAGATATCGAATTTACACTTCAAATCTTGGAATTTACTCTTCAAACTTAGAATTTTCTCTTCAAAAACTTAGAATTTACTCTTCAAAATATCGAATTTACTCTTCAAAACTTGGAATTTACTCTTCAAAATATCGAATTTACTCTTCAAATCTTGGAATTTACTCTTCAAACTTAGAATTTTCTCTTCAAATTTTAGAATTTACTCTTCAAAATATCGAATTTACTCTTCAAAACTTGGAATTTACTCTTCAAACTTAGAATTTTCTCTTCAAATATTAGGAATTTACTCTTCGAAACATAGAATTTACTCTTCAAAACTTGGAATTTACTCTTCAAAATATCGAATTTACTCTTCAAATCTTGGAATTTACTCTTCAAACTTAGAATTTTCTCTTCAAAACTAAGAATTTACTCTTCAAAATATCGAATTTACTCTTCAAAATTTGAAATTTACTCTTCAAAATATCGAATTTACTCTTCAAATCTTGGAATTTAGTTTTCAAACTTAGAATTTTCTCTTCAAATATTAGAATTTACTCTTCAAAACATAGAATTTACTCTTCAAAACTTAGAATTTACTCTTCAAAATATCGAATTTACTCTTCGGAACATTAAATTTACTCTTCAAAACATAGAATTTACTCTTCAAAACATAGAATTTGCTCTCCAAAATATCGAATTTACTCTTCAAATCTAGGAATTTACTTCTTCAAAATATCGAATTTCCTCTTCAAATCTTGGAATTTACTCTTTCAAACTTAGAATTTTCTCTTCAAATATTAGAATTTACTCTTCGAAACATAGAATTTACTCTTCAAAACTTAGAATTTACTCTTCAAAATATCGAATTTACTCTTCAAATCTTGGAATTTACTCTTCAAACTTAGAATTTTCTCTTCAAAACTTTGAATTTACTCTTCAAAATATCGAATTTACTCTTCAAAACTTGAAATTTACTCTTCAAACTTAGAATTTTCTCTTCAAATATTAGAATTTACTCTTCGAAACATAGAATTTACTCTTCAAAACTTAGAATTTACTCTTCAAAATATCGAATTTACTCTTCAAATCTTGGAATTTACTCTCTTCAAACTTAGAATTTTCTCTTCAAAACTTAGAATTTACTCTTCAAAATATCGAATTTACTCTTCAAATCTTGGAATTTACTCTTCAAACTTAGAATTTTCTCTTCAAATATTAGAATTTACTCTTCGAAACATAGAATTTACTTTTCAAAACTTAGAATTTACTCTTCAAAATATCGAATTTATTCTTCAAAACTTGGAATTTACTCTTCAAAATACGAATTTACTCTTCAAATCTTGGAATTTACTCTTCAAACTTAGAATTTTCTCTTCAAATATTAGAATTTACTCTTCGAAACATAGAATTTACTCTTCAAAACTTAGAATTTACTCTTCAAAATATCGAATTTACCTTCAAATCTTGGAAATTACCCTTCAAACTTAGAATCTTCTCTTCAAAACTTAGAATTTACTCTTCAAAATATCGAATTTACTCTTCAAAACTTTGAATTTACTCTTCAAAATATCGAATTTACTCTTCAAATCTTGGAATTTACTCTTCAAACTTAGAATTTTCTCTTCAAAACTTAGAATTTACTCTTCAAAATATCGAATTTACTCTTCAAATCTTGGAATTGACTCTTCAAGCTTAGTATTTTCTCTTCAAAACTTAGAATTTACTCTTCAAAATATCGAATTTACTCTTCAAAACTTGGAATTTACTCTTCAAACTTAGAATTTTCTCTTCAAATATTAGAATTTACTCTTCGAAACATAGATTTTACTGTTCAAAACTTAGAATTTACTCTTCAAAATATTGAATTTACTCTTCAAATCTTGGAATTTACTCTTCAAACTTAGAATTTTCTCTTCAAATATTTGAATTTACTCTTCGTAACATAGAATTTACTCTTCAAAACTTAGAATTTACTCTTCAAAATATCGAATTTACTCTTCAAATCTTGGAATTTACTCTTCAAAATATAAAATTTTCTTCTCAAATCTTGGAATTTACTCTTCAAACTTAGAATTTTCTCTTCAAAACTTAGAATTTACTCTTCAAATCTTGGAATTTACTCTTCAAACTTAGAATTTTCTCTTCAAACTTAGAATTTTCTCTTCAAATATTAGAAGTTACTCTTCGAAACATATAATTTACTCTTCAAAACTTAGAATTTACTCTTCAAAATATCGAATTTACTCTTCAAAACTAGGAATTTACTCTTCAAACTTAGAATTTTCTCTTCAAATATTAGAATTTACTCTTCGAAACAAAGAATTTACTCTTCAAAACTTAGAATTTACTCTTCAAAATATCGAATTTACTCTTCAAATCTTGGAATTTACTCTTCAAACTTAGAATTTTCTCTTCAAATATTAGAATTTACTCTTCGAAACATAGAATTTACTAGTCAAAACTTAGAATTTACTCTTCAAAATATCGAATTTACTCTTCAAATCTTGGAATTTACTCTTCAAACTTAGAATTTTCTCTTCAAATCTTAGAATTTACTCTTCGAAACATAGAATTTACTCTTCAAAACTTGGAATTTACTCTTCAAAAAATCGAATTTACTCTTCAAATCTTGGAATTTACTCTTCAAACTTAGAATTTTCTCTTGAAAACTTAGAATTTACTCTTCAAAATATCGAATTTACTCTTCAAATCTTGGAATTTACTCTTCAAACTTAGAATTTTCTCTTCAATATTAGAATTTACTCTTCGAAACATAGAATTTACTCTTCAAAACTTAGAATTTACTCTTCAAAATATCGAATTTACTCTTCAAATGTTGGAATTTACTCTTCAAAATATTAGAATTTACTCTTCAAAATATCGAATTTACTCTTCAAACTTAGAATTTTCTCTTCAAATCTTAGAATTTACTCTTCGACACATAGAATTTACTCTTCAAAACTTAGAATTTACTCTTCTAAATATCGAATTTAATCTTCAAATCTTGCAATTTACTCTTCAAACTTAGAATTTTCTCTTCAAAACATCGAATTTACTCTTCGAAACATAGAATTTACTCTTCAAAACTTAGAATTTACTCTTCAAAACATCGAATTTACTCTTCAAATCTTAGAATTTACTCTTCAAACTTCGAATTTAATCTTCAAATCTTGGAATTTACTCTTCGAACTTAGAATTTTTTCTTCAAATCTTAGAATTTACTCTTCGAAACATAGAATTTACTCTTCAACACTTAGAATTTACTCTTCAAAATATCGAATTTACTCTTCAAATCTTGGAATTTACTCTTCAAACTTAGAATTTACTGTTCAAAACTTAGAATTTACTCTTCAAAATATCGAATTTACTCTTCAAATCTTGGAATTTACTCTTCAAACTTAGAATTTTCTCTTCAAATATTAGAATTTACTCTTCGAAACATAGAATTTACTGTTCAGAACTTAGAATTTACTCTTCAAAATATCGAATTTACTCTTCAAATCTTGGAATTTACTCTTCAAACTTAGAATTTTCTCTTCAAAATACGAATTTACTCTTCAAATCTTGGAATTTACTCTTCAAACTTAGAATTTTCTCTTCAAATATTAGAATTTACTCTTCGAAACATAGAATTTACTCTTCAAAACTTAGAATTTACTCTTCAAAATATCGAATTTACTCTTCAAATGTTGGAATTTACTCTTCAAATCTTAGAATTTACTCTTCAAAATATTGAATTTACTCTTCAAACTTAGAATTTTCTCTTCAAATCTTAGAATTTACTCTTCGACACATAGAATTTACTCTTCAAAACTTAGAATTTACTCTTCTAAATATCGAATTTAATCTTCAAATCTTGGAATTTACTCTTCAAACTTAGAATTTTTTCTTCAAATCTTAGAATTTACTCTTCGAAACATAGAATTTACTCTTCAACACTTAGAATTTACTCTTCAAAATATCGAATTTACTCTTCAAATTTAGAATTTTCCCTTCAAATATTAGAATTTACTCTTCGAAACATAGAATTTACTGTTCAAAACTTAGAATTTACTCTTCAAAATATCGAATTTACTCTTCAAATCTTGGAATTTATTCTTCAAACTTAGAATTTTCTCTTCAAATCTTAGAATTTACTCTTCAAAATGCCGAATTTACTCTTCAAACTTAGAATTTTCTCTTCAAATATTAGAATTTACTCTTCGAAACATAGAATTTACTCTTCAAAACTTAGAATTTACTCTTCAAAATATCGAATTTACTCTTCAAATGTTGGAATTTACTCTTCAAATCTTAGAATTTACTCTTCAAAATATCGAATTTACTCTTCAAACTTAGAATTTTCTCTTCAAATCTTAGAATTTACTCTTCGTAACATAGAATTTACTCTTCAAAACTTAGAATTTACTCTTCTAAATATCGAATTTAACCTTCAAATCTTGGAATTTACTCTTCAAACTTAGAATTTTTTCTTCAAATCTTAGAATTTACTCTTCGAAACATAGAATTTACTCTTCAACACTTAGAATTTACTCTTCAAAATATCGAATTTACTCTTTGGAAGTTTAAGTTTAGTCTTCAAAACCTAATTAGAATTTACTCTTCAAAATATCGAATTAACTCTTCGGAACTTAAAATTTAGTCTTCAAAACTTAGAATTTACTCTTCAAATCTTAGAATTTACTCTTCTAAATATGGAATTTACTATTCAAATCTTGGAATTTACTCTTCAAACTTAGAATTTTCTCTTCAAATCTTAGAATTTACTCTTCGAAACATAGAATTTACTCTTCAAAACTTAGAATTTACTCTTCAAAATATCGAATTTACTCTTCAAATCTTGGAATTTACTCTTCAAACTTAGAATTTTCTCTTCCAATCTTAGAATTTACTCTTCGAAACATAGAATTTACTCTTCAAAACTTAGAATTTACTCTTCAAAATATCGAATTTACTCTTCAAATCTTGGAATTTAGTCTTCAAACTTAGAATTTTCTCTTCAAAACTTAGAATTTATTCTTCAAAACTTGATATTTACTGTTCAAAATAACGAATTTACTCTTCAAATCTTGGAATTTACTCTTCAAACTTAGAATTTTCTCTTCAAAATTAGAATTTACTCTTCGAAACATAGAATTTACTCTTCAAAACTTAGAATTTACTCTTCAACATATCGAATTTACTCTTCAAATCTTGGAATTTACTCTTCAAACTTAGAATTTTCTCTTCAAAACTTAGAATTTATTCTTCAAAATATCGAATTTACTCTTCAAAACTTGGAATTTATTCTTCAAACTTAGAATTTCTCTTCAAATCTTAGAATTTACTCTTCGAAACATATAATTTACTCTTCAAAACTTAGAATTTACTCTTCAAAATATCGAATTTACTCTTCAAATCTTGGAATTTACTCTTCAAACTTTGAATTTTCTCTTCAAATCTCAGAATTTACTCTTCAAAATATCGAATTTACTGTTCAAACTTAGAATTATCTCTTCAAATCTTAGAATTTACTCTTCGAAACATAGAATTTACTCGTCAAAACTTAGAATTTACTCTTCAAAATATCGAATTAACTCTTCAAGTTTTGGAATTTACTCTTCAAACTTAGAATTTTCTCTTCAAATATTAGAATTTACTCTTCGAAACATAGAATTTACTCTTCAAAACTTTGAATTTACTCTTCAAAATATCGAATTTACTCTTCAAATCTTGGAATTTACTCTTCAAACATAGAATTTTTTCTTCAAAACTTAGAATTTACTCTTCAAAATATCGAATTTACTCTTCAAAACTTGGAATTTACTCTTCAAACTTAGAATTTTCTCTTCAAATATTAGAATTTACTCTTCGAAACATAGAATTTACTCTTCAAAACTTAGAATTTACTCTTCAAATATCAATTTACTCTTCAAATCTTGGAATTTACTCTTCAAACTCAGAATTTTCTCTTCAAAACTTAGAATTTACTCTTCAAAATATCGAATTTACTCTTCAAAACTTGGAATTTACTCTTCAAACTTAGAATCTTCTCTTCAAATATTAGAATTTACTCTTCGAAACATATAATTTACTCTTCAAAACTTAGAATTTCCTCTCAAAATATCGAATTTACTCTTCAAATCTTGGAATTTACTCTTCAAACTTAGAATTTTCTCTTCAAAACTTAGAATTTACTCTTCAAAATATCGAATTTACTCTTCAAAACTTGGAATTTACTCTTCAAATTCAGAATATTCTCTTCAAATATTAGAATTTACTATTCGAAACATAGAATTTACTCTTCAAAACTTAGAATTTACTCTTCAAAATATCGAATTTACTCTTCAAAACTTGGAATTTACTCTTCAAACTTAGAATTTTCTTTTCAAAACTTAGAATTTACTCTTCAAAATATCGAATTTGCTCTTCAAAACTTGGAATTTACTCTTCAAACTTAGAATTTTTTCTTCAAATATTAGCATTTACTCTTCGAAACATAGAATTTACTCTTCAAAACTTAGAATTTACTCTTCAAAATATCGAATTTACTCTTCAAAACTTGGAATTTACTCTTCAAACTTAGATTTTCTCTTCAAATATTAGAATTTACTCTTCGAAACATATAATTTACTCTTCAAAACTTAGAATTTGCTCTTCAAAATATCGAATTTACTCATGAAATCTTGAAATTTACTCTTCAAACTTAGAATTTTCTCTTCAAAACTTAGAATTTACTCTTCAAAATATCGAATTTACTCTTCAAAACTTGGAATTTACTCTTCAAAATATGGAATTTACACTTCAAATCTTGGAATTTACTCTTCAAACTTAGAATTTCCTCTTCAAATATTAGAATTTACTCTTCGAAACATAGAATTTACTCTTCAAAACTTAGAATTTACTCTCCAAAATATCGAATTACTCTTCAAATCTTGGAATTTACTCTTCAAACTTAGAATTTTCTCTTCAAATATTAGAATTTACTCTTCGAAACATAGAATTTACTCTTCAAAACTTAGAATTTACTCTTCAAAATATCGAATTTACTCTTCAAATCTTGGAATTTACTCTTCAAACTTAAAATTTTTTCTTCAAATATTAGAATTTACTCTTCGAAACATAGAATTTATTCTTCAAAACTTAGAATTTACTCTTCAAAATATCGAATTTACTCTTTAAATCTTGGAATTTACTCTTCAAGCTTAGAATTTTCTCTTCAAATATTAGAATTTAATATTCGAGACATAGAATTTACTCTTCAAAACTTAGAATTTACTCTTCAAAATATCGAATTTACTCTTCAAAACTTGGAATTTACTCTTCAAACTTAGAATTTTCCCTTCAAATATTAGAATTTAATCGTCGAAACATAGAATTTACTCTTCAAAACTTAGAATTTACACTTCAAAACATCGAATTTACTCTTTAAATCTTGGAATTTACTCTTCAAACTTTGAATTTTCTCTTCAAAACTTAGAATTTACTCTTCAAAATATCGAATTTACTCTTCAAAACTTGGAATTTACTCTTCAAACTTAGAATTTTCTCTTCAAATATTAGAATTTACTCTTCGAAACATATAATTTACTCTTCAAAACTTAGTATTTACTCTTCAAAGTATCGAATTTACTCTTCAAATCTTGGAATTTACTCTTCAAACTTAGAATTTCCTCTTCGAATATTAGAATTTACTCTTCGAAACATATAATTTACTATTCAAAACATAGAATTTACTCTTCAAAATATCGAATTTACTCTTCTAATCTTGGAATTTACTCTTCAAACTTAGAATTTTCTCTTCAAAACTTAGAATTTACTCCTCAAAATATCGAATTTACTCTTCAAATCTTGGAATTTACTTTTCAAACTTAGGATTTTCTCTTCAAATATTAGAATTTACTCTTCGAAACATAGAATTTACTCTTCAAAACTTAGAATTTACTCTTCAAAATATCGAATTTACTCTTCAAATTTTGGAATTTACTCTTCAAACTTAGAATTTTCTCTTCGAATATTAGAATTTACTCTCCGAAACATATAATTTACTCTTCAAAACTTAGATTTTACTTCTCAAAATATTGAATTAACTCTTCAAATCTTGGAATTTACTCTTCAAACTTAGAATTTTCTCTTCAAATATTAGAATTTACTCTCCGAAACATATAATTTACTCTTCAAAACTTAGATTTTACTTCTCAAAATATCGAATTAACTCTTCAAATCTTGGAATTTACTCTTCAAACTTAGAATTTTCTCTTCAAATATTAGAGTTTACTCTTCGAAACATGGATTTACTCTTCAAAACTTAGCATTTACTCTTCAAAATATCGAATTAACTCTTCAAATCTTGGAATTTACTCTTCAAACTTAGAATTTTCTCTTCAACTATTAGAATTTACTCTTCGAAACATAGAATTTACTCTTCAAAACTTAGAATTTACTCTTCAAAATATCGAATTTACTCTTCAAATCTTGGAATTTACTCTTCAAACTTAGAATTTTTCTTCAAAACTTAGAATTTACTCTTTAAAATATCGAATTTACTCTTCAAAACTTGGAATTTACTCTTCACACTTAGAATTTTCCCTTCAAATATTAGAATTTACTCTTCGAGACATATAATTTACTCTTCAAAACTTAGAATTTACTCTTCAAAATATCCAATTTACTCTTCAAAACTTAGAATTTACTCTTCAAAATATCGAATTTACTCTTCAAATCTTGGAATTTACTCTTCAAACTTAGAATTTTCTCTTCAAAACTTAGAATTTACTCTTCAAAATATCGAATTTACTCTTCAAAACTTGGAATTAACTGTTCAAACTTAGAATTTTCTCTTCAACTATTAGAATTTACTCTTCGAAACATATAATTTACTCCTCAAAACTTCGAATTTACTCTTCAAAATATCGAATTTAGTCTTCAAATCTTGGAATTTACTCTTCAAACTTAGAATTTTCTCTTCAAATATTAGAATTTACTCTTCGAAACATAGAATTTACTCTTCAAAACTTAGATTTTACTTCTCAAAATATCGAATTAACTCTTCAAATCTTGGAATTTACTCTTCAAACTTAGAATTTTCTCTTCAAATATTAGAGTTTACTCTTCGAAACATGGATTTACTCTTCAAAACTTAGCATTTACTCTTCAAAATATCGAATTAACTCTTCAAATCTTGGAATTTACTCTTCAAACTTAGAATTTTCTCTTCAACTATTAGAATTTACTCTTCGAAACATAGAATTTACTCTTCAAAACTTGGAATTTACTCTTCAAAATATCGAATTTACTCTTCAAATCTTGGAATTTACTCTTCAAACTTAGAATTTTTCTTCAAAACTTAGAATTTACTCTTTAAAATATCAAATTTACTCTTCAAAACTTGGAATTTACTCTTCACACTTAGAATTTTCCCTTCAAATATTAGAATTTACTCTTCGAGACATATAATTTACGCTTCAAAACTTAGAATTTACTCTTCAAAATATCGAATTTACTCTTCAAATCATGGAATTTCTCTTCAAACTTAGAATTTTCTCTTCAAATATTAGAATTTACTCTTCGAAACATAGAATTTACTCCTCAAAACTTAGAATTTACTCTTCAAAATATCGAATTTACTCTTCAAATCTTGGAATTTACTCTTCAAACTTATAATTTTCTCTTCAAATATTAGAATTTACTCTCCGAAACATATAATTTACTCTTCAAAACTTAGATTTTACTTCTCAAAATATCGATTTAACTCTTCAAATCTTGGAATTTACTCTTCAAACTTAGAATTTTCTCTTCAAATATTAGAATTTACTCTCCGAAACATATAATTTACTCTTCAAAACTTAGATTTTACTTCTCAAAATATCGAATTAACTCTTCAAATCTTGGAATTTACTCTTCAAACTTAGAATTTTCTCTTCAAATATTAGAATTTACTCTCCGAAACATATAATTTACTCTTCAAAACTTTGATTTTACTTCTCAAAATATCGAATTAACTCTTCAAATCTTGGAATTTACTCTTCAAACTTAGAATTTTCTCTTCAAATATTAGAATTTACTCTTCGAAACATGGAATTTACTCTTCAAAACTTAGCATTTACTCTTCAAAATATCAAATTAACTCTTCAAATCTTGGAATTTACTCTTCAAACTTAGAATTTTCTCTTCAACTATTAGAATTTACTCTTCGAAACATAGAATTTACTCTTCAAAACTTAGAATTTACTCTTCAAAGTATCGAATTTACTCTTCAAATCTTGGAATTTACTCTTCAAACTTAGAATTTTCTCTTCAAAACTTAGAATTTACTCTTCATAACATCGAATTTACTCTTCAAATCTTGGAATTTACTCTTCAAACTTAGAATTTTCTCTTCAAATATTAGAATTTACTCTTCGAGACATATAATTTACTCTTCAAAACTTAGAATTTACTCTTCAAAATATCGAATTTACTCTTCAAATCTTGGAATTTACTCTTCAAACTTAGAATTTTCTCTTCAAATATTAGAATTTACTCTTCGAAACATAGAATTTACTCTTCAAAAACTTAGAATTTACTCTTCAAAATATCGAATTTACTCTTCAAATCTTGGAATTTACTCTTCAAACTTAGA
>CACRXK020016836.1:0-11064 GCA_902702795.2 Paramuricea clavata | reverse complement strand
AAGAAAGTTTCCGATAAGGAGATCGTAAAGCTAAAATCGGACCTAAAAGTCGCCAAAGATTGTCTACACACGTATCAAGCAGCTCTAAATGATCTTGAGCAATATTCTCGTAGGGAATGTCTGGAGTTACGTGGTATACATGTAATAAGTAGAGACACTTCAAGAGAGAATACAGAAGACATTGTAAAGCAAGTAGCAGATTGTATTGGTGTTGAATTATGCTCAGATGACATTTCGATCTGTCATTGTTTGCCTGTAATAACATGCCGGCGCAAATGGAGACTCGAAGCAGTTATAAAAGATGACCAATGAATCCTACTATTATTGTTAAGTTTGTTAGACGCAAGAAACGCGAAGAATTCTACCGAGCACGAAATATACTTCGAGGGAAAACTGTTAATGACCTAAATCTTAATCTCAATACCGGTGAAAGAATGTTCATTGCAGAGAGCCTGACAAGAGCAAATAAAGTGTTATTTAGTAAAGCTCTACAAGCAAAGAAGGATCGTCACTTCAAGAACATTTGGACCTCCCAGGGGAAAATATTTATGCGCAAGGAAGATTCCACTAGTGTTTTTTTTTTGTTTTGTTTTTTGTGTAGTATTCTGTACACTATTCCGACCGACCGATAAAATTTATTTAATTAGTCCAAGGATTTTTACTGTCTCTGAGTATTTGGTTGCCTAGCTTGATAAGCCCGTATGGTTTTTCTAGGTTTTTACCAATACCAACCTAGCCAATATATATTCATATTGTAAATTACTTTTATGGTTGGAATAAAAATTGTTGTTGTTGTTGTTGTTGTTGTGGTTTTAGTTATATTGTTTTCCTGGGGGTAAAGCATTTACTTTGTATAATATGTTATGAAGAAGGTCACATATTACTTTGAAGTTTGCCGGCCTTCTAAATCCTCTCATTATTTTAACATTAAGGTCAACTGACATGCAAAAGAACTAAGAAAAAATTAAGTAATATATTATTAGTACTTACATGGCCAGCTCCAACAGGACTTTTCAAGCAAGGATACTTTTTAACAAGCCTCATTGCTACATGGTCTCTCTCGGACTTTGTTACTTTATCTGTACATGCATATAGAGATGTGCATAGTTGTCTGTTTAATGCATTTTTGTTCTCCACAGTCAATTCCCCATTATCCAATGCTGCTTGCACCATTGGTTCCCACTAACAAAACAAATATTTCACTATATGAGCTACATTTGCAGATCAGAAATGAGAAATGTACAATGTGCCTCATGGACTTTCAGCTCTTGCCAATGCCACCACAGGTAGTTTAGTGTTGCTTTTGCCTCAACAGGCAAAATCACCATGGGTACAGTAGTATGTTATTCTCAGTGTTATACAACCATGGCTACTTCAATTTTTGTTAAATCACCTGCTACAAATATAGGAAAGGCTAATCCCCCATCATTTCCCAACATGACCCCTATTTTAATGTTGTTTTGACCAATCTGGGCTATTGTGTTCTGTTAAAACTGCTAATGAAAGCATGCATGTTGCTTGCCTCTAAAATGAACACTAAAACGTTCACCACTTTCATTAATTTCATAGGAAATAAATATATGAAGCAGTTTAATACAGTGAAACCCCACCATAAACAACAGAGTTAATATCCCAGTTTTTAATAGCGCAATAGGGAATGATAGTAAATACTTCATGTCATGGGAGTGAAATGGATCCATAACCCCCAGAAAATGGTTTCTCTACATCAAATACTTGCAGCTAGCGACAGGAATTGCGGCGGTCATTCATTGGTCAATAAATATAGCTCTTATGATCTTATTATGTAATATTTCATAACAATTATATATTAAACTAAATATATAATTATGAAATATGCTTTGAGCCCGTTGTTTAAAGGTAGGTTTACATTTTGATCCACATTGATCATATTACATGAAGTATATCATAATTCATTAAGCAATCCCATGAGAAACAATGAAAGACAAAGGAGTGCTTTGTTTTATAAATCAACTTCGTCTGAATTTCGTATATACTTTTAAATTATTTATATGACTTTTGATTTAAAAATTGGGAATAACAAGGCCGCTTTGAACATTGTGTGAGCCGATGGATCAAAACTTAACAACTGGAGCGGCGAAAATATCCTGAAAGTGCGAGTGTTTACATTTGTTTCATGTGGTATCTCTCCTTCGCTTCGAAACATGTTGCCAGAGTTGAGAAAGCCTCTTTCTTGACCAATTTGAATTATATGTGATCGAAAGTTTTAGCTGCAGTGCCGAAATATGTACAATTTTGTAGACGATATACAACATGTTCTTGTCCTTGCAAAAGCATGTTAAACAGCTTTTTTGTTCCAGCGCGTGCCATAGAAAAGATTTTGGTTGCTGTATGAATAACAGAAAAGCTCAAGATGCAACAAATATTGTAATCTCTTGTGTTACAAAAATACACTATTATTTACAATTTTATATGAGGACAACAACACCCTTTATAGTGATGCAATTGTGGACATGCATTGTCATGCCAACTGCTGCATAACAACAATTATACATATAATATGTTTGTTCCTTCAAATATGCTTTGCAGTTTGCAACCTGGACTTTATATTCATATTCATGGGTTAGTTTGTAAGTAGTAACAGTTTGTATATGATGGATTTATTATTGTTAATGAAATGTACTGTAGGAAATAATTTAAGCCTTGATTGATATATTTCAACATGAGTTTCTACTGGCCACTGTTCCTAAGAACTTATTCACTTCTGTCTCAAAAACTTTCAGTATAAGTTCCGGGATGTATAAATATATACTGTTTTGGCACCAGAACACCTGTCCATTTTTATGTTCTGCTGAACTTGTATCCAAGCCTAAGAAAAATATCCAGCTTTACTATTAATAAGGTTTCTTCGTCACAAGGATTTTGGTCAGATCTGATAACTATACAGTAAAGTATACAGTATAGTTGATATACTGTACAAGGGATTACACTTCATACCCAATACCTATATGTATTTCTATATATCATAAGAAACTGAGGCTAAACTAAATTACATGTCTTAAATTAACATCCTTGCACGCATAGGCTAATCAGATTTGTTTGCGATAATGAGCATAACATAATGGTTGCCAGTACTTTTCAGAAACTGGAACTGACAAATATCTGAATGTTATTTATTTCTGAGATGGTCATACGTCTCATAATCCGCAGGTCATATGACTCAATGAGTACACTTGTTCTCAATAAAATTTATGAAGCTTTGGTATGAGTTAATTGTTCTGTATAAATTGTTGCTTTACAACTCAGAAAAGAAACAAACTCCCTCATATATTCCTGTCCAGGAGTGAGAGGTGGGTAATTGAATAGTCCTTGTATTTATTTAATTTGGTGACAACCACGATTGCCAAATAAATATATAAACGTGCTGGCATATTTTACTGTTTACTACATGGTGACAGGACTTTATAAAGTCGCATCTGTGTTCCTGAACATTGACCGGATTTGCATAAGCACACAAAAATGAATAATGCGTAAAGTTTAATACGGAAATTTCGCAAGATAATCATGTAAAACATAACGCAATTTAAATGCTAAACAACCTTAAAGACAATCTAAATTGTTGCGATTCAGAGTCAGTGATCAATGATCAATGATGTGCTCTCCGTTTGAGTCTCCAAATTGTTAAAAACATTACAGAACATTACAGAATATTGGGCGATTAATACATTTAATATGGGCACCCCTCCCCCCACTATTAAGAGCTCTAAATATCCAAATATAGGGCCATCATCCCTATTCATCCCTATTTTAACTATAGGGCTAGCCTGTCTGTTTTCCTCCAAATACTTCTCTGCAATTTTGAAAAGTTCAATGATTTTTGGGGGCTGAAAGTTATCCGGCCCCCCATATAAAATATTGGGGGGGGGGGGTGGCCACCCAGCTTCCTACACCCCTGGGGCAACTTCTCAAAAATGCATCCAAGTGGAGTCCGGTTATCCTAACTAGGGCTACTAGTGGACCCTTCAATATGGAGAATGCCTAAGCACGGGTGGTAGAGCAGTTAGCAAACTGCCTCTTACCACTGAGTTAAGCCTGCTATACGGCAAGTTGGGGACACTAGGAGAGTCGTGAGTGAATATCTCAGTGTGCTCCTTACACTTATGTAAGTTGAGATTGGTTAGTTCTCTCCTGTGCTTCGAGGGTCTTCCCGGGTACTCCGGTTTCCTCCCTCATAAATTTATAACTAACCGGCGAGTAACCGCTAGGTACTATCCACTACTAACAATGGGTCCGCAGTAATTGGTGAAATGCTGTTGCGGTGTCCCAGCCATAGATGGCAAAGTTAAATAAATAAATATTAAAAAGAATGGCCTACTATTGAGTATGATCAAATAGTGTGAAAAATAATTATTAAAAAAATATGAATAAGATATCAAGTCATGAAGAGTAACTTTGAAAGAGCTCATAATTAATGTAGTGGTTGGGGCAATGAGGATTCAATGGGGCAACTATTTTTTTGCAGTAACATTTAATGGCTATCAAAGATGATTTCATACTCATTAACCCTATTTGGACCGGGATTTTTGGAGGTTAATTTTACCGGGGAAGGGGAAGCTGACAGGATACACCCTCATAAATTCTGTAAATTGAATATAATAATCATATTTTTTGCTTTTTTGGTAAGAATATTAAAAATTATACACCACCGGTAAATTCATTGGAGTGTGCACATTTGTACACTCGCAGTACAAATAGGGTTAATAGTGGGCCATTCCTTTTAATATAGGCATTCTCCATATTGAGGGGTCCACTAGTAACCCTAGTTAGGATAACTGGACCCCCCTTGGATGCATTTTTGGGAAGTTGCCCCAGGGATGTAGGAAGTGGGGGGCCACAATAGCTTTCGCCCCCCCCCCTCCAAAAAAAAATCGTTGAATTTTTCAAAATTGCAGCGAAATATTTGGAGGAAAACAAACAGGCTAGCCCTAGATAAAATAGGGATGAAACACCCCTCCTCCCCTATATTTGGATATTCAGAGCTCTTGATAGTGGGGGGATGGGTGCCCATATAAATGTATTATGCATGAGTCAATTCCAGCGGTAACCATCCCCCGGGACACTGCTGGGCATTTGCTCAACCGGAAGTGTCCGGGGGTCGGGCATTTGCAATTAAATTGCTGTCCGGGGGCCGTACATTATACAATTATACCAAAAGCCCAAATTATGTTCTATTCTTTATTTTTTTCAAATTATCGGTTGATACTGTAAAATATGACACTACATTAAAATGTTGTGTTTGTTAAATTATATTCAGTTTTGCAGTGTTTTTGTGCTAGAAGCCGACGGCAAAAATTCGACGTAATTAAACATTTCCAAGTTTATATTATTACCAATCACGTCGTGTTCATGTCAAAACCAAAACATTCAGGAATGCGACCACATTCCTTGACGGATTGAAATCGATATTTATAGAATATCGGCATCTGATTGGTCTAGAGGTAATTCCGTTAACAAACTACATTAGCTAATGTAAACACCACTACCTGCAGACCAATCAGATGTTGATATTATATAAACACATCAATTTCAAGGCGTCAAGAAATGCAATCGCATTCCTGAATGTTTCGACACAAAAATAGGGCCCAATTTTTTGCGTGAGAGGACGTATCCGCGGTTTTGATAATAGAAATTTGCCAATTTTGTGCAAAAATGACAGAGAATAAATTCCCTGGGGTTTGACATTTTCCGCATCATGATTGCCTGGGGGCGGTGCATTTGCGCTGGACACTGTGTCCCACGGCGGGGAATTTGTCCTATCTTCTAAAAAAATTGACAATGTCCAAGGGTATTCCTGGGGGGGGGATGGTTACCGCTGGAATTGACTCATACATTAAGTTCAGACGTCTGTGCATTAAAATACATGCATAGTTAATATACGAAATTGCTATTTTGTACTATTTAATTGTGCGTACCTGCAATGCTGCAATTCTGTTGTTTGTTTAACAAACATATATATCATCAATAGATGTTTGAACAACGGGCTCAAAGCATATTTCGTAATTATATACTTAGTTATATAATTATTACGAAATATTATGTAATAGGATCATAAGAGCTATATTTATTGACCAATGAATGGCCGGCAAGTGTCTGCATCAAATTACTTCGCCACATAAAATTCAAATTCGCTCATATCAAAATCAAATTCGCTCACATCAAATTCAAATTTGCCATACAAATTCAAATTCGCTTGAATCAAATTCAAATTTAGAAACAAAAAACCTTCAGAAAACCAAAATCGAACACTTTATAGCTATATAGAATATGGCATGTAGTAAAACACTGACTACCGGAACACCGGAACACCACCGCAACACCACCTAACCCTAACCCCCAACCCCAAACCCTAACCCCAAACAAAATGGTGGTGTTCCGGTGTTCCGGTAGTCAGTGTTTTACTACATGCCATAGAATATCGTGTTATTTATATAACAGTAAACAGTATTATATAGTAACTACAGTGAAACACGGCAATTTGATTGGTCAACAGCCGTGCAGGATCAGACAATCCTGCACGGGAAATTCTGAACAGAAATTATTGCATATAATTTTACAAATATACTCGCATTGTAAAGTTTCATTGTACGATACCTTTCGACTTTGAAGTAAGTTTCCAATTATTGAGACGTTGGTTTAGTTGTATGAATAAATTTCTGATCGATACATTGCTATTCAGCAAGTAGCAACGCGTAAGCGTTGAAATTCATCAGACCATGGCATGCAAGTACAACATCTCTCGCTTCAAAGTTGATCAAACGCTTCGCAATCTTCACATATTCAGCTAGAGAATTATCACTACTACTTTGACTGTCTGTTTAGCGGGTTTCCCATTTCAAATTTCGTATATTTTATCGAAAAAGTCCCTGTATTTTCGCTGTATACTTTCGCGAATTTGCGATCAAATTCTGTTCACATATGTTGTTGTTTTCAATAGCGTGGATTAGCGATTCTCTGATTGGTTAATTCACGAATGTTGTGAGAACTGCACATTTCATCAGTAATTTTAATCAAGTTAAACGTCGTTTCACTGTAGTAATTTTATAAAACAATTACCAAATGGTTTTCCCGTGCAGGATAGCATGATCCATGTACTTGGGATGTTGCTCGACTTTCGGAAAGCGTAAAAATACACTCGCCTACGGCTCGTGTATTTTTACGCTTTCCGAAAGTCTCGCAACATCCCTCGTGCACGGATCACGCAATCCTGCACGGAAAACCATTCGGTATTCCTTTATTACGGTACCTTTGAAGGAATCTCAAATTTTTCTAGCCAGTACGTATATTCGCCATTTGAACTACGAGTATGTTCCACGTCTTTGTTCTAGATAAAATTTCAAAAGTAGTTTGAGTGTCACTAAATATAGAGGTCAGAAGATACTTGTATCGATATTTATTTAGTCACTAAAAATTTACCTTTGAGTCAAACAAGCAGACACGTTTTTTTGACGAAGAAACACACCTCCCATCCACGCTCGATTTACGTTTAATTGATGAACCAATATGAGCATCGGTGTTGGTGCTCGGACTGCTTTCTCCCTCCTCGTTGCAAGCTGATGGGGTCAAGGATGGGGCCACTAATGGGGTATCATGTAATCCTGATCTCGATCCTGACTGTGCAGGACGCGAACATTCAGGAGTTCCAAATGCCAAAGCCGGGCCAAGAGAAAGCGAATCAGACAATTTACCCGGCTGAGGGAGTTTTTCTCCTTCCGCGCTAAACTTCTAAAATACAAACATGATAGTTAGTACTATATATTTAATATATATATTGTATCGAGTCATCTAGTACATATTGTATTATTGTGCTCATTTTGTGCATTTTTTGTGCACGTGAACATAGTGTGACTGCTTAGCGGTCGTTCCAGTGGACCTGCGAGACTGGACTTCGACCTATATACTGTAAGAAAATTTGCTGCTCTATTTGAACTGTCTTTTAATACAATAATTTGTGTTTTACGAGTAAACTTTGTAGCTTGTTCCACAAGAAAAAAACTAACCATTCCGGTGATTTCGGTCCACTTATTTCTAAGGATTCTTCGAAGCTTCAGCTTAGGAGTCAGTGCATTTAAGTCTACGAGGTCCATGTTGATAAAAGTGTTGCCATCGACTTCACATTCTGAAAGCAGAGAAAAATATAACACATTTAAATTATTTGCCTTACTATAAATCATATATACTTTGCTAGCTGCTACAAGATGCTATATTCTGGCAATGTTGAACAAATTTCAAACGCTGAATACAATACAATTTCAAACATTTTTCTTGAAAAAAAAAATGTGTATTAAAAAAACTTATAGTTATATCACCTTGAAACTTTGCCTTGAGTTCTCCGAGGCCCGCTTCTTCAAGAAAGTCAACCACATCATCTACTGACGAATTTAAATTAATTGAATTTTCGGTCATCTTGTTTTCTTTTAGTTTAACTTGTCAAAAGACTCGAAAAATATATTTTTAAGCCATATAAAAATCATTCACCTTGCTGAATCCAAGCCTAACGTTTGACTTGCAGTTTAGCGTATTGTGATTGGTCCGTAGCTGAACTTAAGCGGGAAACTGAAAATGCTGGAAAAAAATAGCGGCGGCAAATGAATCGCTGGTCTGGTTCGAGGAACGCGCGTATTTTTATTCCGTCACATCAAAGACGAAACCACTGACGAAATTAAAATTACATTTAACTTCAAGACATGTGAAATAGTTTTCATATGGAAAATCTTAAATGTCAAATATGTCCAGCTTTTTACACTCGGACTATTGCTTCTATGCAGAGTCATCTTATAAGAGTTCATAGTACTGACCAACGTTTTAATGTAAAATGTGATGTACCTGGATGCCAACGCACGTTTGGAAATGCACGGTCGTATCAAACACATCTTCGACAAAACCATCAAGAATTTGACATGCATGCAGATGTACGTGTTTGGGATGTAATAGGCGAACAGTTAAATGAAGATGAAATCGGAAATATGGAGTTGGATAATCCTCATGATCCGATCAACAATGAAGAAAGAAATTTCGAAGACTTCGAAGATGGTCTCGTTGAAATGAAAAAACGAAATGCTCGGTTCTTGCTTCAAACAAAAGAATGCAATCGCCTTACCCAAAAGGCTTCTGAAGACATAGCAGAGAATGTGATGAGTCTTATACAAGACACAGTTGAATTGGTTAAGATGGGAGTCCAAGACAAGCTGGACAGTGTCGGATTAAATTTTGATGATGTTCCAGGATTGAGCGGGTTATTTGAGACTGAAAATCCGCTTTCAAATCCCTTCACACATGTGAATACACAGAACAAACAGTGTAACTACTACAAAGAAAATTTGGGCCTTGTGGTAAGAGTCTTAGTGAATTTTAAAATTATCTGTAAAAATATTATGCTACTTTATATTTTTACTTAGATGCCCAGGGGGAGAGGGAGTATATCTATGGATGTCTGAAGAAAGGAGGGGGGCATTTCCTCCATAGAGGGTACAGATCTAACTTTTCTGGAACGACCCTGTGTGATATTGATAAGATGTTGGCATTGATGATTTTATATAGGAACCAAGACGTATCACACTTGGTCATACAACCGTTCGAAGGTGCAGGGGTATAAAGCAAAGACAAGTGTTGAAGAATGATGAAATGATGTATGTCCCAATACTTGAATCCCTACAACTAATGCTCAATAATGAATCTATTTTGCATGCGGTAAGTTTAAGTAATGGCTAATTTTGGCTTGTGTCATTTCAAATGTAGAATTACATGTACCTTAATAATTTATATATGGTACCCATATTAAAGATAGGACAGAATATATGGTAAAAATAGTAGCTTATTATATACCACAACTAAGCAATTCCTTTATCATTCTCTTTCATTTTATTCAAATAGGTCAATAACCCTCATCAGCGAAATGATGGTAAATTTGAAGACTTCTGTGATTGCCAGGCTTTTAAAACTCACCCTTTGTTCTCCACTGTCCCGAATGCATTGCAGTTGATGCTTTATTATGACGAAGTTGAAATAACAAACCCTCTTGGGACAAAAACAGGGAAACATAAGTTGGGTATGTGTTTACTCAGTTTTACTTTCGAAAGTTGCTCTTAAAGCAACTACATGTATATATTTAGGGTTTTTTCCAAGATGGCTTACATAATGAGAATTAGCACTGTACACTTACACATTATGCATGAGTCAATTCCTGGAGTAACCATCCCACCCCCGGGCATTTGCCCGATAGACAGTTCACGGGGGTCGGGAATTTGCCTTTCATATATGTGCACGGGGGCCGGGTATTGGAGGACCCCGGGGATTTGACAAATGGTTGCCCAGAATCCCACCCACAAATTTTAAGGCAGCAAAACCTAGTTTCAGGCAAGCATGTGGGCGCGCTGATCGTGGTTTGCGCCCTCGTGGTCAAGGTGGCGTGAAATTTATTGTAAGAATAAGCGAAAATTATACCTTCTGCCATGCAAATTTAAATACAACTACTAAAGGTTTATGTTTTATAATATTCCATAGCAGTTTAATACTATAATGTTATTAAATGACTATGATTATATGCCTTTAAAAGTTTAATTAACGTTTACAGTCGATTTCACGAAACTTTGACCACAAAATTTCCGAACTTCGTTGCGAAGTTCACAAGATTGTTGCGAAGTTCGAAAGTTCATAATGAGATTCACAAACCAGTTCGTAAACTACGCATTTGATTGGCTTATTTTACTTCACGGATCAATCAGGTACTTTTTTTACAAATTGGCTTGTGAATTCCAATATGAGCTTCCGAACTTCACAACGAACGAACTTGCGAACTTCGCAACGAAGTTCCGAACATTTGTGGTCAAAGTTTCGTGAAATCGACTGTAAAATCGTCCCCGGGGTGGGGCATTTTCCACTCTCAGCTTGCCCTGGGGCCGTGCATTAGTCTTCAAGTTGTGTCCCGGCACCCGGGCATTTACACTGTCATAACCAATCTAATCAAATTCCCGGGTGTGTTCCCGGGGGGGGGGGGATGGTTACTCCTGGAATTGACTCATGCATTAT
>CACRXK020016835.1:0-11065 GCA_902702795.2 Paramuricea clavata | reverse complement strand
TAAATTGTAGAGTAAATCATTACCCTTAAATATAGTGCGGCAACGCAAAAAAGGTTAATGACAAAAATGTGGATCATATAAACCTACGAAAAATATCTTTGTATGGTATAAATTTATCGACAGTCACCTTTGGTTTATTTTCTTGCATGATACTATTTCTTGCACATGTAGACTATAATTATTTCTAGTGTTTAGGTTGTCACGTTCATTATTCCGCTTGCATTTTCATAGAAAAGGCAAATTTGACATCGAAGTCGCTTCCATTTTGAGTTTTTGACAACGTTCGGAACACTTGACAACACGTTCGCAATACAGATTTCAGTAATGTTGACGCATGCGCAGACGTTTTCCCGCGGTGTTTGGCGGCACTGGTTGGACGTGGTATTCACATCGGGAATTCACGTCCTGTATTCACATCAGGATATTTGAACATGTTACAAACAAAAGATGCAGCCATTGCACTGGAAGATGGCTACTATTTTTCTCTTGATTTTTCACTCCCGTTTGAAAAATTTGATACTCCTTGAACAACAGTCCATTCTACGCCAACAACATACGCTGCTTCATAAATTATTATAGACCAATTACTGAAAAGCACAAAACTCACAAGTTAGGGAGCGGTCATTATTTATGGCGGGGGGGGGTTAGCACCGAAGAGAAAAGGGTTGGGTAAACAAAATTTCGAGCGAGCAGAAGGTTGGGTAAATGAAAAGCAAAACAACTCAAGGGTTGGGTAATAAAAATTTATTGTCATTTCCAAAGCATGACTCACTGAAATATTGGAGATTAAACAGCAATGTCAACAGTCATACAATATGACATATTATATGGCAACGGTCAATACAATATGACATATATATAAATCAATCAGCTGAATCAGCTGATACACTACTATCTTGATCATCAGTTTCAGATTTGTTGCGAGACAAATTGTGTCTCCAAAGAAGGTACATGTGCAGACAACACGAAAAGCTGTTATCAAACTCATGTCACATAAGTGGTAAAGGATATGTGCGAGAACTGAATGGTATTGAGGTCGGATAATCAAATTTTTGACTTTTTAATATTTGGGTCAGTAAAATTTTTGCCAAGAAAAAATATTATTTTCTCTTCAGTGCAACCCCCCATTAATCTTTTTTTCCTTGAGTTTCTTCACTAACTCTTCACTGGCTCCGTTGATCGCCCAATCTGCCGTTTTAAAATGTTTTTTTTCTCTACACTTTCACCAGTTGCAAAATCCCTCGCTGTTCCATCATAAACCCAAGGTTCTCTCAGGGAGTGAAATCTTCCTGAAACAGAATACTCGATCGTGCGACCATTACACATTTTCTGAAATTTTAGAAGTTGACATCAGAAATGAAGGTTGGAGGAGGGAGGGGAGAGGGAAGGAGAAAGAAGGCTGAGTGTGGTAGGGAAGGAAGTAGGAAAAGAAGGGGGGAGGGAGGAGAATAGACCCATTGCACATGACGTCACAGCGCCGGTGACGATGCATCTGGAGGACAAATTAGCAATCTGTGCATAATATAACTTTTGTAAACAAAGCAAATTTTGTAAAACTTCCTGATAATTTTGTATTAAAATGGTTAATTTGTGCGCTGTATGTGGTTGTTGTACCCGAACAGTGTGACGTCAGTGCAAAGGGTCTATAGATAGGAAGGATAGTTGGGCAGAATCGGAGTTTCTATGATAAAAACTATTATGTAAAAGTATTATGAGGAAGAAGAAATATTATGTAAAAGTATTATGAGGAAGAAGATATATTATGTAAAATTATTATGAGGAAGCCAGTATCTCTTACAAAATCCTGTTGATTTATATGAACTTTAAGTGAAGAATACGCTCTCGCAGTATACATTACTTGCCGTACTCATTGCTGCTTGTACACGCTAGCTTCTTATAGTGAGGCCATTGTTGTATTATATCAGGGTATTTAAACATGTTGTGGATAACAGATGCCGCCATTGCACTGGCAAATCCCTGCCAACTTTCTGACTATTTTTTTACTTGGTCAGAGAATGTTTGAAATTGGTCTCATAGTTGCACAGATCCCAACAAAAAGGACTACCTTGGGCTGTAAATTGAATTCATTTGCTGTTACTAGCAGAATAGTTGTTGGCAACAACTATTCTGCTACTTGTTGGTAGTTGCGACTGAATCTCTTCATCATGCCAGTCATGTGGTTTGTTATGAAAGTCCCTTTCTGTTTTCAGTGGCCGCGTAGCCAGCCCAACGATTCAGTTCCGTTATGCATGCAAATATTGCCATGTTTATGAACTATCAACACAATCAATTTCTAAAGAAATGAATAATGATAATGAGTTGAAATTTGCATAGCGCGACCAAATCGTTGGGCTGGCTACGCCACTGTAGACTGTTTTGAGCGTGAATGAAATTGAGTTTTGGTGGTGGTGCTACAGGATCACTGCATGCCTTCACAAGACATAGTGATGAAAAATTATCTCGCTCTACAGAGCTTTAATACAATTAACTTGATGACTCAAGGTTACTAATGTTGTATTCAGTGCCACGTTTGACGTGGCTGTTCATGCATTGCTCGGCTGCCTCGGCATTGTCAAAATAAAGTATAAAGCCAAAATTGTTTACATAATTGATAGCGCTTTTTCACGATATTCAATGCCCAGCATAATGGACGTAAAAGACCCATCGCAAAAGTTAAATTTTTAATAGCTTCAAATAACGTTTTGTGTGTTTTCATCACATGGGACAATTATTCCAAACCTCGCTTGTGTGTCGTCATCGACTTCATCTTAAAATTGTCTGATTGTCTCTAACTGCAAAAAAACTCATTTACTCTGAGGATGACTTCACTCAAAGACGAAACATTAGCTTTTAAGTAAATCGTTCTCTTACGCACATTATCGGGTGGGCATTGATCGACATAAACAACGACATAACCTTATTTGGTCTGCATTAATAAAGTACCTGCAAAGTAACCGTCTTCCAAATATGCAAATATATGAAATAACATTAAAGGAATAACATTGACTAAAGCCTAATCCAATAAAACAACCCTGAACGTCAACCATCACTGAAGTGAATGAACACTATACTTATATTAAACAAAGACTAAAAGACTTCAATTACATTGGTTACGGTTCAGGGTTGTTTTGGGCCAGAATTAGTGATATTTGACTTACTTAATTCTTTTCATTCATTTGCATATTTAGTGGGTATATGAAATTATAACCCACACACAGCATAATTGATTCAAACGGTTGTTGAACATTCTCGCACTCACATTACCGTTAATTCACTAAAAAAAGTTATTATTGCGAACCATATAATATCGACGATCAGAAATATAGCGAGTAGTATTCTAAATGACTCTCTGGTTAATTCCCCTTTTTAGTTCATTGATTTTAAGTAATCACTACAAAATGTAGATAAAAAGATACAACCTTTTATGGAATACATACAAATCTACTTTCAATTAGGTAAACCAGTATATTGTTGATTAATCTTATATTAATTTGTGTTTCTTCAGTTTCTTTATTAACTCTTTATCCTTTAATCACTCTGTTCATCGCCCAGTCCGCCGTATTTAACCAAAAAAAGGATAGATCGTAAATTATTCAAAGTCTGTTAATTTAAAGCACGTTATTCAACAACAATCATGTTTCCATATTTTTTAATGTTTTTTCGTTATTTGCTATTTCTGCATGCACATTTTCCCTTCAATTAAGTTCTGACTTTCTGCCAAAACAATTTGTGATTATTACATTTCTTGTTCGGCTATATATATAATCATACTTTATGCGTCATGCATATACGTTGGCGTGCCGAAATAGCGATTTGACGTTAATTATTTATCTGCTTAAGCAAGAAACTGCATGACGTATACGTTGTTAAATTAAATGCATGTCATGCAATGACTTATGTGTCGAGTTAAAGCTAGTTCATATTATTCCACTGAAATAAACAGTTGTTTTCTGAAATTTGTTCGTCGAAATCCAGCAGAAGGAGAAAGGATTATACTTTATGACTATATATATAATACAGTAGTTTTTTATGCAGTGATGATAATTCGTTTGTAAAAGGAATCTATACAACGGCATTGTAAAAGACTAATTAAAAATGTAAGTGTATATATAGATATGGCAATAGTAAAAGTTTAACTGATTTCATTGAAACCGTTTTTATTACTGCTAGCCGAAAGTATAGCAACGTCAAATCTCCTTAAATACTATTATTAATTTATCGTTTCAACCGAAAACGGGTGTCTGCACATACTGTACAGCTGCAGATATAGGGTCCCCCACAGATAGTGCATGTCCCCTTTAACTATATCTTCTATCTTTTTATCGTACTCTCCTAAATAGACCTTTTACATTTTTGAAGGACAACGCATGCACAGTTGCTGCACTGTACTACTAAAGTGAATACGCAGCACTATAAAGCGAACAGGCGGCGACGCAAATTTCGAAACCGTCGACGGTCGAGCACATCATTGATGGTCGAACACATCATTAATCTCGTTCCCAGATTGCTTTTGAGGTGATTAGCGCGTAGAACCATTTGGTGACACCTTATACCAATCGATGCCAGTAAAGATTTTACGCAGTATGATAGTATAAGGTTTCAGATTTTTGAAAAGATGGCATGCAAAGCAGCCAATTCGGTTATTATTCATTCTACAAAAGAGTTCAGAAATTAGTTATAAACAGATTTTTCACATTAAGTGTGGGCTTAGTTGTGTTTAAAGGCCGATAAAACTGGGTTATATTGTGTAAACGGCTAAACAACTGCTGTAACTTGGTCAAAAAAGCGTTATAATATGTTCCGTGCGTCAATTTTTTATATTCATCAAGTAACCTACCGTATTTTTAACGTACGAAGTCACGAGAACGAAGAAACGAATTTTAAGCCAAATTAAATATAATGGCACAATCGGAGACGTGCTCGCCAGTAACACGATACGCTAAGATTTGTCACTAAAGGCCCTGTCACACTATTGCGTATCGTACTAGCGTATGCCAGCGCATGAAAAATATCACTTATACGCCGGTATATACGCTTCTCACACGTTTCTCTCATACGCAATAGTGTGACAGGGCCTTAAAGAAAGCTTGATATGTTTTCTATTGCTCAATATACATATGAGTGCACGTGGTTCAAGTAAAAATGGAACCGCACAGCTAATACTATAACTAATTAACATTTCACTTTTACTTGAACCACTCGACATATATCATATTTCAATTTTAGCATTAGCCGTGGACTTATCAAAAGTGCAAGGTTTATAGATATATTATTATTATAGATAGACATTATGTTAAAGCTAACTGTAAATAGCATGTATAATATTGTTGCTAATGTTGGTATTTTCCACGTCACTCTGTTGTATCTAGTTTTGAGATGGTTCTCTATATTTCACTTCACAAGAGTTTTAATTAGTGAAGATACTTAGATACTTCAAAGTTAAGATAATCAAGTAAATTTTAGAAGATAGTTACTGCAACACTTGTGCGAAGAGCAGTAACCAGTAAACCGAATTGGCTGCTTTGCTTTTCGACTGCTACCCGCTATCTTTTCAAAAAATCTGAAACCTTATACTGCGTGAAATCTCCACCACTGACATCGTCTTGGTACAAGATGTCACCGAATGGTTTGTACGCGCTAATTACCGCTGGCGCGATTTGGGAACGAGATTAATGATGTGTTCGACCATCAATGATGTGCTCGACCGTCGACGGTTTCGAAATTTGCATCGCCGACGTTGGCGACATATGAGAATCAGGCTTAAATATGTCATTAAAACGGCAATGTAAGTAGCACAATATGTACTAAGTCCTGCAGTAAGCGGCTGAAGAGCTACCGAGAAGTTCTTGAACGCGTACGGGGCATAGTCATAGAGCTTTTCAAGTTTTCTTTCTTCAGCGCGGAAAGTACACACTCGCAAATCAGTTTTCTCTGCTTGCCGATAAAGTAAGCAAGAATGTCGTGAGCGAAAGATCACATCAAAGCACACAACTGACACTAGAGAGCAGTTGTGACTTAATTACTTTGATTTTGTACTTGAGTAAAAGTAATTCACTTCTTTTCGTGTTTACGTACTCCACGTCGTATCGTTTTATTGCAAGGAAAAGACACTCCATGCAAATTTAATATTCATAATCCTAAGTCAGCGCATGCAAACTTAATTCCAATGCATGCGTGGCTTTGCGGTTAACAAACTTAACATAGCCATAATCAAGTAGACTACGCATCAATTCATAGACATGGCAATTGGGGGCATTGGACTCTGTCAAAGTGCAATACCAATGGTCATGATTTATATTATATTATGGGATATTATTTAATGTATTATCAGAAATAAGTCATTCAGGTATAATTGATAATTAATAAAGTAGCGAAACGTTACTTCATAAAATGACTTCGTTCCAAGTAAAAAGTACCCTGGCAAAAATTTACTTCGTTCATGCATGCTCATTACTCAAAAATACTACTCAAGTACAATAACGAAGTACATTTATTGCGTTATTTACCAAAAACAAAAAACAACACGTCCCAGCTTATAAAGGCCTGACAAGTGACATGGGTCACAATAAAACGGAGCATATACAGTGTAATAGGGCTTGCTGCTTTAGCAGTCTAATTGATGGATTAACAAGAAACATCAGATATTGTCATAAACACAGTATTCAGTAATGTTCAACACATTGCTCTCCTAGATATGGAACATAAGACAGAATAAACTAATGTGTGTCAGTGTGTATAGCTGTGTATGGCATGCAGAAGATTAAATTCACTTACGATTTTCCATTGCATAAATGGCACTGTGGTTTGCTACTTGGACAGTAGGTGACAGGGGCTAGATTGTCCAGGTAAAAAATTTGCCCGACAGTTGACGGCCACCATACAAACAACGCCAAGGACAAAGCCATATCTTCTGGATCTGTATTGTGAATTTGCACGAGGAAACTCGCGGAGGTTATGAAAAATAGTATCATCATATTCCAGAACGCGACATTACTACACGTTTTACGTATTTTCAGTTGCTTGTGCGCGCCACAGATGAAGGAAAGACAGAAAGAAGATAAGATGGATGATACCAGCCAATATAGAATCGGCTGTTTCGGACGTGCGACAAGAAACTCCTGCGTGCAATCGAAAATCGAAGCGTTTTCGTTTAGAGCGCATTTAGTGCCGTACCCAAAGAAGATCGTCACGCAAAACAGTCGTGGGATGAAATGTAACAAATATATCACCTAGAGAACGAAACAGATCCTTTATTTTTAAAACTGAACAGTTACACGTTCCACGCTTCCTGAAGGTGAAACATTGTTCCTGTATAACAGCAGGGCCGTAGGAAGCTCTTTTCGATTGGGGGGGCTGAAAGCGAGGGCCGAAGGCCCGAGGAAATTTTTAAATTTAGAGTCTCTAAAATGCCATTTCCTGGACTTTGGGGGAAGATTTAACAGAATTCTGATAGTCAGAAAACAGCGTTTTAGTATGTCGAAATTTACAGGAAAGTATGGGCCAGACTGTAGTATTATAAATGCGCGGCGGGAATTTTCGTCGTAAATGGCAGTTGCGCGGAAATGAAGGCAGAACATTTGAGAAAATTTCGAAAATCTGGAGTCTCTAGATGGTCTGAAATGGTATTTTCAGAGTTTTCTTTCGCAAGACCCAACACGCAAAAGACAAAATAAATCATTAGTTCATCAAAAATGTGCAGATTTTGTGGGATTTTCTTGAAAATGCGCGACAGAAATTCAGCTAAAATTTCTACGCGAGGAACGATCTGGAGTATGAGTAATATCTTCATTCTTTGCAGTTTGCCACAGATTAAATGATAAAGTTTGCATGATTTTGAAAAAAGAATGATTATTAGCAAATTATTGGGGGGGCTGCAGCCCCCCCAGCCCCCCCGGTTGCTACGGCCCTGTAACAAAAATACAACGAGACTTAAAAGTTTAGTAAACTGAGAATGGTTATGCTAATTGAGGTAATTTAGCAATGCGACGTACCTTTATAACTGTAAGACTGTAAGGCCACATTGACATTGTTTTGATTTTTCGTTTTTTAAATTCACTCATTTTCGTCCAAAAATGCGTTGTGAAGCAAGATCAATTTGAAGCAAAAATCTATGAAGCAAGATCAAGTTGGGTATGCCTGAACAATTTTATAAACACTCTTTGAATAAATTGAGTATATACAGTATAGTTATGGGTATGCCTGAGCAATTTTAAAAACGCTTTTTGAACACCTGCAGTCTGATGTCATAAACACTTCTGAACACCTGCAGGTTGATGTCATGCAGCTAGGCGAGGTTGAACAACCAATCAATGTGTGCCATGATGATAGCAAAGTTAAATGGGGAAATCCCTTACTTCTAATGGTAGAAAACGTAGAGACTGACAGGAGATCAAGAACAGCCCACAAAACACATGTACGGCGAATAATAAGCGAAAAGAAACGAACTATTGACGATATTTGACGAACGAAAACCTGAACATTGGCCAAAATATAAGCATTACAAGTCTACGCCAGAGCGAAAGAGAGGCGTGATTAGGGGCGGACCATTTGATTTTTTGATTTTTTTTTTTTGGGGGGGGGGGTAGAAGATTCAGTCTGTGCAAGAATTTTTTTTCGCCCAGACGAACGAGACAGATATTTTTTTCCTGTAAAAGTGCAGCGCAAGATATTTTTTTCCCAATATATTTGGCCGCAGGGGTTTTCAGTCAGAGGAGGCCGAGAACTGAATCCCAAGAGGGGCCAGGGAATTTTCACTGTGCTTTATTTTATATGGTTATGTCTTAATGTTCCCCACACTAAAGCGTGCAAGTTTACTTACAAAGAATGTATAACTGTACCAAAACCTAAAACATGCAGGGATAAAGTAGAGTACTCGAAAATGGGGGAGGGTACAGTATATGAATGACCTGTAACCTTGGGGGGGGGGTTCTTTGGCATGCTCCCCCGAGAAAATTTTAAAATTTGAACCTCGGAAATGCTATTTCCTGCGTTTTCAGCCATGGATAATTATCTTAAGCCCAGATTTTCTCAGGGGGGGGGGGCAACAATTTTGCCAGGGAACACCACTGGCTATCGTATGTCAGAGGCTCCAAAGGCGGTAGAATCCTGTGATGTTATCCACTGTTCACCCCGTGTTCTTTTAAGCAAATGTGCCTGCTCAAAAATGCAAAATCTTGCAAGCCTGTGGACACAATACTGAAGTGAAGAGCATCAGTAGAGTTACATGTAGAAAATTTTTTTTTGAGCGCTCTCTGACTCAGGATGGTCCATAGATAGTCAGGGAAAAACCTTGCTTAACCAAAACTCTATGGAGACAAATACCAAAACTCTATGGAGACAAATATTGAAAAATACAAACGACACGTCTTTGTGGCCAATGAGTAAGACTTTACGTCACGCTTACACGACGTTCTGTCTGCACAATGTTATGGTCTGGCCACACGGTTGAGCACTGTGTCTTAATGCATGAGATTACGTTCCGCCTGCACTATAGAACGCAGGGGCGGCGCTACAGAGGGGTGGGGGACACCCCCCCCCCCACTCGCCAGCTAATCGGCAAATTGTTATCTCAGTCGGCAAAACTGGATTGGCTAAAGATAACCACTGAAGAAACCAAAATTGACCTCCTGAATAATTGAATTCAAACCGAATATCACGAATAGCATGCATAAAAGAAACCAAACATGCAGCAATGCAAATTTTTTCGAATACAGTATCTTCACTTCTGGCAGCTAGTCCAAAAACATAATATTATTGAAATCATATAATTAGGTAATTAAATTTGTTTGGTGGTGGTTGTTGTTGTTGTTGTTGTTGTTGTTGTTGCTTATTATACTGTTCTATAAAAGAGGCATTAAAGTCGATTTTCCACTAGCAAATTTTCTCGCACGAAGCGACCTTTTTCCTTTGTCGGTATCACTTATTACCTCAGCAAGACGTGGCAAAATCAGTCCTCGAAAACGAGGTCGTCATTCGGCAATGCCGGGCTAAATGCAAATTTTTGCCCACCTTAATTCAACCAAAGTAAGAATTTTTTTTGCTGATAGGTTTTAAAATGTCAGCGATTATAGAATTCGATTCGTAGTTCGATTAACTGAACACACTACGGTGTAAGGTTTAAAAACTGACGTGTATTGTGTATATACGTTAGATGTTTGAAGATCAAATTTCGCGCGTCTGGAGTTAAAATTTGGCTCCAACTTTCGAATTTTCCGGCTGGAGGTAACGTTCCAGTTATATTTCGATTTCAATGATTCGTAAATGCGTGATTAATAGTGCTCCAAGACGTGGAACAGATTTTAAGAAACGCCGAGATGTGCCGACCTAGGTCAGATTTAGGTCGGCCCTCTTTTGCTGACCTCAGTTTTGACGGTTTTGACTGTTCGAGGGCTGCAAAATGGCCCTGAAGGGGTAAAATGGGAACTGGGATTGATCTATTTTTAGACTGGGAAAATAGGATTTGGGTTGCTGGGACTGGGATGTGGCCACTGGGAATGGGAAATGAAGTCCTCGAAAATGGGAATGGGATTGAAGTAATGTGAGTCGATTCCCAATTTTGATCCGTTTTTGATGTCTTTAGTCATGATTTTTGTTGTTAACTATATTATTCACAGCACTACCTGCGAACAAGCATGCTCTGGCGCCCAGAATTCTGGGTTTTCCGATTATGCGTGTCTCAGAATGATGCAAATGCCATTTCCGGGATTCAAATTTAAAAATTTTCCGTGCCTTCGGCACCGCTCCCCCCCAAATATTTCGTAAAGTGTCCGCCACTTGCACACACGGTGGCTTAAAAGGTCTTAAAACTGTTTATTCTACCGATAAATAAAGGGTTTTTTATTGACTGGGATTTCAATAACTCGGACTGGGATTTCTAATAATAATCCAACTCGAACTGGGATTTTGCCAAAATTTCAGGTGGAAAATGGGATTGGGACCCCCCTCCCCCCCCCCGCCCCACTTCAGGACCCTCACTATAGGCTAATGACTCGGCAAAATTACCAAACAACAGTCGGCAAAAGATCACTCACCCCCCCCACTCGAAGAGGGTTAGCGCCGCCCCTGA
>CACRXK020016833.1:0-11065 GCA_902702795.2 Paramuricea clavata | reverse complement strand
TATATATATATATATATATATATATATATATATATATATATATATATATATATATATATATATATATATATATCTTTTGGAAGCTAAAAGTAAAGCTTAGGCGGTTGAAACTGGTTAAAATTTATTTTAAAAATATTAAAATATCGGAAGACGTTTCGGTCAAACAACTAAGACCTTCGTCGGTTCTACTAAAACGACGAATCTACGTCTATATTATATAGGTTACAAACAATTATGCTAAATTGCTACTAATTTGTTCAAGATAAAAAAAATATCCGGAATGTCATTAGGACCGTATACTAAAGTATGTTAATTGTTAAAACTGAAAACAATTATAATCTCAGTAATGTCTTAACGAACACAATTATTACGTTAACTGGTATTGAACTATACAAGGCAATTGTAAATCTCAGGAATGTCATTGTGATCATTTCCCGCAATTTTAACATTTTTCGAAATATATATATATATATATATATATATATATATATATATATATATAATTTGCCCCATTTATTCTTATTGCCGGACTGGCATTGTTTGCCCAACGAACCCCCCCCCTTCTGTACGCCCATGCATGAACATTGCTGCTCATGTTTTATATAGAACTTAAAAGATTGGTGCTCAGAAAAGAAGCCCAATGATGTAATGCGCACCTGAACATGTTTTCCCTTGCTCAAAATGTCCATTGAGACATATACACTCGTACGAAATTCCACCGATGCATTTTTCCTTGGAGTTACATGGCTCATGTGCACAAGAGTCATCGGCTATGAAACAGAAGATGAAAACGTAATTAAAATATAATTTATAAAATAGTAATTTGTATTAAACGATGTTCGTGTAAATTGACGCGGTAGATAGAGCACAGCCTGTGGAAGTATGTAGGATAACATTACAATTATTTAGAATACTATTATCCATTTTTTTCTATATTTGTGCATAGTTTAGGCTATAACTTTGTTTATTTAAATCTATATAAGGATACCGGAAACGGAATAAACTAATTAATTATATTTAATTTATTATGTCCGCCCTGGTCGCGCGATCCTTTGGGCACCAGGTTCCTAGTGATAAGTAATCGTTACGGGTATAAATTTTGCTGTTCAAATGGACAAAGTTCTCCCTGATCATGTCCACCAATAATTTACGCAGGAATTATAAATGATTCAGCGTCAGTGTAAAACGGTAAAATTAAGAAAACATTCCTTTAGATACCGTTATTCAGTTATGTTTACAAATATGACGTAGTTGATTATCTGCTGTGGCGAAATGTGGTGATATCGTTGTTTCTGCTGGACAGCTCATGGATCATGCATGTACTGTACTTAAGGTTGAAATACCAACAATCTAATGTGAACACCTCCGTCGTCATGGGTAAGCATTTCTTCTGAAGTCTGTTAGCAATACAAGACTGGAGCTTGCTGATCATGCAGCTATAACGTCCGTTTCGTACATTGTCCAACGTACATTCGGCGGTTCCATGATGGAAAAGTTAGATAATGAATCTAAGAGCATTACTGGACCGGCGGCAAAGTTGTCCTGGGATTCATCAATAGCGAGCCGAGAAGATTTCATACATATATTTCGAATCTGGTTCAAACGATTTAAGATCACGCAGAATCTCCACAATGCCACTACGTACATCGCCGTCAAGCAAGGCAGTCGAATGAGGAATGTCAGTGCAAGACGTCATATAGCAACTAATGTGGCTCGAAGCAGGGGCGTAGCTAGAGGGGTGTTTTGGAGGGAGGGCTGTAACAATCTCCATTCATCACAGGCTCGGCAAATATCTGCATGAATCGGAAAATCTTTTTCGGGTTTATCCGCCAATTGCTTTCGTACTCAGCTAAAATATTTGAGTGGATCGGAATAAAAAGCAATACTTACAGCAAAAGTTTTAGAACTACAGCCACCTCCCCGCCCCTCTCCTAACAATCTTGGCATTTTGTGTCTGTCTCTACGGAAAATAAATAATGTAAGACGAAACAATTGTGTAGTGAAGCCAAATATGGTAGTGTACTCGACAAACTAGACAAAATCTGTTCCGATCTCTTTCTTGAATAAAAGAAAATTCCACAAATTGAATTCCAGGGTGTCACCCAAAGGAATCGAGCCACAAACGAAAAACGATGATGAATAGCAATGTAAAGTTGCCGTAGAATTTCGTGTTGAGGAACGAGAAGAATCAGAAAGCGACATTATCAAACAAGTTCAGAACGTTTTATTTAAGGTATCCAGAGCGAGCAAAGCTGCAGGACACACGGATGAAACAAAGAAAGTCAGGATTAGCGAAAACGAGCACGTTGCAAACCTTTGAACAAATTACACCCGAAAAGGGAATCTTTAGGGTTGGTGGAAATATAAGGAAAGCAAGTTTGTCAGAATCTCTCAAGATTCCAATTATCTTGCCAAAGTCAGCCACATTACCCCACTCGTTGTCCATCACGTCCACGATGGCACAAATCACGGTAGTTGCATAGTAACCCTCAGTAAATCTGGCTGTGTGATCATAGATTCATACCGATTATTTCAAAGTGTATTAAACAACGCCATCTTAAAGGCACCACTGGAACACAGAAGCCGATTAATCCCCCAAAAAGAGCCGAGAACCTACACCCTACATTTACGTATCGCGATGTTGATTATCAGATCGACCAGGAACGTCACTAACGCGCACGTAAAAGAGCGCGAGCTGACATGCACAAACACATTTCGTAAACATTCCCATAGGATGCGGAAATAAAACAGACTTTTAACAATGGAAACCAGCAGAGAAACACATTCAGCACCAACACCGGTCTCCAAGTATGGGTGTTACAGAAAAGAAATGGATCGTACTGTCCACCTCCCCTCCTCCCCCACTCCACCCACGCAAATTTAGTTAGGACTGAAGATATAAATTTTACGAAAAGTAAATGAGAGGAACGAAACTTTCATGTAACTGTCAGCTTCAACAACTACAGGCCAGGACCATATGGTCACAGCCAGGAAGAAACATCAAAACGGGAGATATCGCTACTAAAAGTAAGATATAGAGGAAATGAATGGCCCTGCGTTAGAGTGGTAAATACCAACCCAGATGATCAAGGCCAAGTTAGCTTGCGTGCAGTCCCAGATTCCCGAAGGATGTAGGGACTGCGAAACTTCCAGCGAAAGCTTGCTACGCCCACTCAGCCCGTTTTCCAGATTTTTGAGAAAATAATTTATGCAAGAAAATTAATACGCTAAATATTCTGCCACTCAAATAACAAATTAAACTGATATGGCGGCAAGTGATTGATGGAGGGTTTGATTTATACGCTGGGTTTCTGTCGCCACTTCTACAGCGCGTGCGCTTCTAAATGTTGAAAAATTATATCCAGATCAAGAAGAAGCCTTGTGTTATTTCTTTAGAGGGAACGATTTTTTTTAGTGCTCATACTGGTTATGAAAAGTCGCTCATTTCCCAAGCTATACTAATCATGGCCGATGTTCTAAAATAATGACCAAGCAATTTGCACAAGTACGGTATTTGTTATATCGCCATTATGATCACTTATGAAGAGTCAAGTAAGGCCTATTAACAATTTGTTTGGTATTGGATTGTCGTGTGATTACACTGTAATTACAATTCTTGATACGCGGCGGTTTCGCTCGAGTCCACTCGACCCAGTCTTTCGCGCGAATTATGTATTGTCGAGATCTCTATCTTGTGTTTGTCTGTTTGTTTGTATGTAAAGATGTCGTAATCCGGGGGGAATAATTAAGCTTCAGGAACGTTTGTCAAATGAGGGGAGCGGAACACCGCGGAAAAACGTCTGCGCATGCACCAAATTATGAAAATATGGTGGGGAATTTGAATATCAATTTCTAAAACAAAAACATGCTTATTAATTGGTCAAAAATTAGTAAAACAAACGAGAAAATATAGCAAATAGGTAGACTAGACATTAATTGAAAGCGTCCTGGTATTTAAAGTATGGAATGAAATATAATTCATGTAAAAAAATGTTGATTTTAACGGACACGTATTCGAAAATTTTTGCAAAATTATTCAAAACAAAAATTCAAACTAAAAAGTTAAGAAAACTCTCGAAAAGTTAAGCTTCTTAACCCACTCAAATTGTAGAATAAATCCTAAAGTTTATTTATTGTGAACACGCAAATTTTTTATATTTGGCGACACAGTTTTTTTAAAAGAAATGTATCTCAAACGAAAATTCGGAAATTGTCATTGCTTAGTTGATAAACAAAATGTTTCAGACGATAAATTTGTCAACAATCACCTTCAGTTCATGTTCTTGTACAATACAATTTCTTGAACCTTCTGGCTGTATTTATTCCTAGTTTTTAGAATGACATGTTTATTTTTGCACTCGAAATCTGGCTGTAAAGACGCACAATGAAGTCACTCCTTTTTACCGCCATTTTGAGCCTTCGGAAACGTTCGGAACAGCTTTTCATCAAGTTCGCAATACTATTACAGGTAAGGTTGACGCATGCGCGGACGTTTTTCCGCGGTGTACTTCTTATCAAGTTCGCAATACTATTACAGGTAAGGTTGACGCATGCGCAGACATTTTTCCGCGGTGTTGGGGAGCTGTTAGAAACAAGATTTTGTATTGCGCACGCATCTCCATGCCATGTCCATGTGCTTCAAGAAGCAAAAGATTTTACAAGGTTTTCATACGGATGCAAGAGATCAAAAATGTTCGGAAACTCTAGCTATTTCTCCCTTCTAAAATATATCAAGGCAATGACCTTTTTAGTGTCCAATCTAGACGAAAACAAACAATGTGCTTTTATGAGTTTATCGGCACTTTTAACTGCCCATTTTATACCACGCATCGATAATGGTCAGAAACAACATACGAGGACACAATATGTACTTATTTAATACGAGGAGACAAAATGTAATTGCAAGCCCTGAATAAACAGAATGATAATGACTTTGTTGTGTTAGAATCTGGTGTCGATTTCTTATATGTAGGTATAACTTTACCTAAAGTTGTCAGTGTTTCAAGTTGTACGAACATGTTTTCTTAATATGTGATTCTGTGATGGGCACACGTATAAATGTGCCAGCTGTAGTCCGTGTAGTGCATGCGAAAACAATTACAACACCTGTGGATCCCTTTGATGCACAAAAAAACATTGGTAGGACATTAAACAGTAACTTAGTGTAGCCATGGTGGTATGAGAGAACAATAACAGTTTACACTTTGTGGTAGGACAGAATAATAACAGTCTACCCATTGTGGTGGAGCAATCACTGGAGACCATTGCATTGTGGAGCTAAAGCCCACTGAAGTACAAAATAACGTCATTGATCTGCCCATTGTGGTAAAGACCATTGGCATTGAGGCACAAAATAACATTGATTTTGCCCATTGTGGTCGAGCCCATTGAGGCACAAAATAACATTGTCATTGATCTGACCATTGTGATAGAGCCCATTAAGGGACAAAATAATTACATTCGACTACCCACTGTGCTAGAGCCCATTGAGGCACAAAATAACATTGAACTACGTAGCCATTGTTGTAGAACCTGTTGATGCAAAAGTATCACTGATCTGCTTACTATGGCAAAAAGTAACACTGATCTATCCATTGTGGTAGAGGACAATAGGCATTTGCAGCTTTTAGTTTCAGCATTTTTCAGCATGGGGTGATAATAAGTCAGGTATCATATTGCTAATTATGCTGAAAAAATTCAATACAAAAACTGCCGAAACAACCTGCCCTGCACACATAAACTAAAAGCTGGAATTGTCTATTTTGTGGTGCCTAATATCTCATGCTACCAATTATGTTTTTCTATAGTTTTGCAATTCTGTAGGATGTGAATGGTGCCATGTTAATTGTTGGATGAAACAAATGGTTGTTACAGTCAAAATATTATATGGATATATTACATCTAATGCAATGGGATGGAATCTTCCATGTATTATCACATTACCGTACTTGTTTTCAATCTACCATGTGAATGTCAAGAACATTGTATGTCATGATATTACAAATTTGTTTATGTACAGCAACCAGTTGGACAATAATGATGGACAACAATCGACGTACACTACATGCTAAATGAATACGATAATCTAAAAATAATGGTAACACTTGTTTGCCAAATGAAAAAAAACAAAAGACCATCATTACTTGTAACAAAGTAACAAACTTAATCGTACCACGTTAAAAGATATATTTGTTCTTCTAATTATTTTCTTCAAAACATTTTCACAAGTGAAGACTAAGTGATGATTTTTATTGACATATAATGTCAGTTTAAAATATTGGCACCAAAAATAACATGACATTGTATAAATATAAAATTCCGAAGTACACTTTACAGTATCTAGTAATTATTGCATGTTGTAATTTCTATACTTTTTTGAACTGAATAAAATATATTCATCCATACAGTGTGTATGAGACAATTTAAATAAAACGAAGTTTATTGGTATAATCAACCCCCAGGGCTTTGGTCAAAAGGCAGCACTTGCCTTGCGATAGTAACTTCTAGTTTATTTTAATATTTGTTTACAGTACAGTCGAAGATACTACGGAATGTATAAATGTATTTAACCGATCGCAATGTCACATGTTCTTTGCGGAACCTTGCTCCTTGCACATATTCGCCGTGCAACAACGTATCATTCTATACAGAGACAAAATGTTGTTAAATATTTTCAAGATTTACAATAATTTGGAATGGAATATGGCAGGATATATATTTCCTTGTGTCCACATGCCTGGCAGTCGGGTAGTAGTTTCCAAATGCTAGGTGCCCGACAGACTGGCATTGATAGTTATAAAGCCACATTTAAAAAATAAACTGATCCCAATCGTTAAAACCCCAGCCCTAACATCTAACCCCTGAAGGTTGAGGAGAGTTAAAACTGGTCTGGATAAAAACACTTTATATGTTCTGAAAAAAAAATGTTTTCAGCCACATGCTTTAGTTGCTGAGTTAACTAACCACCTCTCTGAAATTCATTGCAAACGATATATGATATGAGCTATTTTTATATGAGCTATATATGCTAAAATGAGATATGAGCTATTTTTATTATGAATACTATAATGACTGCCGTGCATCTTTACACAGTGTATGTATTTTCCAGGTAGTTTCATCCCTACCAACGAAAGCTTGTATATACACGATTTCATTTATATTCCATTTTCCGTATGATTTTGGGCACCTACGGCTACACTTGATATAACGAATTATAGATGCATTTTGTGGATGGAAATTTGTCCATAAACCTTACATTGGCATCACCTTAGTATACATACATGAACTTGCGGTTAGAGCTCGACAGTTGGCATCAGCAGTGAAGTTGGTTAGAGGGCTGCACCGGAATTGCAGGCTGACAGGCTCGATTCCTGCCAGAGGGCCTATAGTTGGATTTTTTGCAACAGCTCCTGGTTAGGTTTAATCAATGTATTAAATTCACGAAATTTCCATCTACAAATACTATCGACGACTACAATCCTGGTCAAAAATCCTTGGCGCACTTAGTCGAAACAACATAACCTTTACTTCATTTCTGATTACTATATACATACTTGCCCATTTTAGGCAAAATTTCCTGTCCAAACACTCGCTATACCCCTTATCAATGTTGGGTAACACCTGGGACGTATAAAACACTACACATAACATTGAACGGGGGAAAGGGGTGGGGAGGGTGGAGAGGGTTTCTATGCTAGTTATCGATGTGAGAGTCAAATTTCGCACAGTTAGTGTCAAGTGCCGCAACATTTTTGACCAGGATTGTAGTTATATTGAGTGTAGGTGCCCAAAATTCTGATATTTATCCATACACCTATTTTTTCTATACATACAAAATTACAAATGGCATGTAAATACAATACAGTAGTGTATGCTGCCATATTCCATTCCTCAAATTATTGTAAATCGTAAAAATATTTAACAGTGAACTTCTGTATGGAATGATACATTGTGGCACACCAGACATGTGCACCAAATATTAGGAAATATTATAAATATACAACCAGGAGCAAGTTTCTGCAAACTACATGTGCATGACATTGCGATCGGTTAAATACTGGTATACTTTCCAATATTCCATACTGTCTTCGTCTGTACTTCGAACAAATAAATTACAGTGTAATTACACGACAATCCAATACCAAAGGAATTGTTGATATGCCTTAGTTGACTCTTCATAAGTGATCATAATGGCGATATATTAAAAAGTATCGTACTTGTCCAAATTGCTTGGTCATTATTTTAGATCATCGGCAATGATTGGTACAGCTTGGGAAATGAGAGACTTTTAATAGCCAGTATGAGCACTAAAAAAAAGTTCCCTTTAAAGAAATTACACAAGGCTTCTTCTTGATCTGGATAAAATTTCTCAACATAGGGGCTGAGCGAGCGTAGCAAGCTTTCGTTCGAAGTTGCGCAGTCCCTAGTTCCTTTGGGAGTCTGTGACTGCACGCAGGCTAGGCCAAGGTAGATCTGCTACAGTGATGACGTAGTTCGTCTGACTATAGTAGAAAGAGGGTAAGACGTACAAGTGAAAGATGAAGCATCGTTCTTCTTGCAATGTTTTACGGTCTATTATGTAGACAAGCGGGACAACATATATTATACGACGCGAAGTCTGCAAATTTCATGAATGGTTCGAGGGATACATGCGGCCAGAGCAAATGTACGTTTTCAACGATTTTCTCAAGTTTTACTATACTTTATTATACGCCGATGTACTATGAAGTGAACTTGAATAATGGAACAATTTATAGGTAAGATTTTGATGCGAAATTTTTCTATTATACGGTCCAGATAGGGTTTATATTATTGCGAAGTCTGCAAATGACATAGCTATTATCAAACAAGTTTAAATTGAAAAAACCCGCGCCACTCCTAATGATTTATATATAGCAAATCCGCCATTTTGTTTGTCAAAGTTCGCACATGCTCAGAATCCATGTCCGAAATTTCTGGACATGATCGGGAACGAATTGTAATGCAGCCGACTTGAAAAGCGTTTAGTCGAACGAAAAATCGCAGTCGACGACTTGCGAACTACAAATCTACAACCATTTACATTGACAGTTGTACGTATTCTCTGTTGTGTGTGGATGACAAGTAATGTTTCCTACAGAGTATTCGTGACTTGTTTAGGTTTGTCTATTATGTAGTATAATGAGAGTCAGTACAATACGTAACCGTAACAGGTAGCAAGTCAAGCTTGCTATAGGTGGCGGTTCATGCTATAATGAGTGTGATTCACTGTTATAACCTTGACTTTCTACACAATTCTGCTTTCCATCCCCCTCGTATCCATTTTTACATTCACAGTTATATGAGCCATGACTATTGATGCAAGTTGCATTTGGATAACAAGTGAAATTTCCTGCAGAGCATTCATCAAGGTCTGCAAATAAGAAAATTTCGGGTTCAAAATTTACACAACATTGACTATATACAAAATTGCCACCAGCCGGTAGCTTTTCAAGTTGCAGGTTAGGTGCAGCTGAATGCAATAAAGAAGATTGAATCTCGCTTTTTATTTTGTTTTAAGTTTTACTCGAAGAAAAAGATATATTTTGGAAATAAATTTACCCATACAGTTCTTTTCCCCATCACTGTCGTATCCGATTTTACATTGACAGTTGTATGAGCCTTGAGTGTTGATGCAAGTTGCATTTAGATGACAAGTAAAGTTTGCTTCGGCGCATTCATCAATGTCTGCAATAATAAAAATATTATCGTGCTCAACAGTTCCTTAGCTTGAATTCTGTCTGCTCAATATGCGAAGAAACTTTTATGTGGAGCTAGTGCCTCTTTTACTGAAATACAATATACCTGTGCAAATACGCCCGCGTCCATAATATCCATTCAAACATTGGCATTCGTAGGAACCTGGAGTGTTTGAACAAGTTGCATTCAAATGGCATTCATTGGTCGACTTCTCAGAACATTCATCAATATCTAAATAATTGTTAAATCTTACTAATTAGAAAGCGATAGAGCCACCAGTGATTGAGTGCTTAAACATTTACTTTTTGTAAAAAAAACTTTCTACTGTACCGCTGCAGTTTTGTTTTCCATCCCTCTCGTATCCCTTCTGACATTGACAATTATAAAAGCCGGGATTATTGACGCAAGTTGTATTTGCATCACAAGTGAAGTTTCCTTCTGAGCATTCATCAATGTCTGAAATAGTGAAAATATCGGGTTAAAATTTGCCTTGGTCTGCTATATACATAATTGCAACAGGTGGTTACTTTCTCAAGCAGGTTAGGTGTCAACGCTTTTAAGAAGATTGAATCTCCCTTTTTGTATCTGCGCAGCAGATATAGTACGCTATCGAGTTTGCTTTATCTGTTAGCTGTTAGCGGTTAGCTGTTAGGTTGGACCCAATCAGTGTCCAGCATTTTAGCTTCTGACCTTCCGCGGCCAATCAGCGCACGGTGCGGAAATTACTATTCGGTGTACAACATATAGAACAGTGAGAAAACCGTAGAATCGCAAAATGGCGATACGTTTCGAGCACTGGTTTATAAATGGTTTCGAGCTAATTTCGAGGAGTACTTTGTAATTTTTACTCTTGAACTTAAGTGATTTCGTTTTAAGGTAAGAATTAAAGAATCGTAATCAACAATATTCAACGTACTAGTGTTTAAACATGCATGTAATTTCTACGATGAAGTTAAGACCTATATTTCCAGCAAAAAATGAATATGTATGGTATTACTGCACTATCAAAGTATACGACCAAAACGCCTGAATGTGTATGATTCGCCTGTTTGCTTACAGTAATGTATGTTCCTTGAATAGTTTGTCTATATTACACAACAGTTGGTGTTGGCAAATGTAATCCATGCTGTATTTACAAGTGACAGATCATTTCCTTCATATGATTGATGCAATAAGATTTTGAAACACCGCCAAAATTCTATGAGCATGTTGAGCACTCTGCGGAGTTGTTAATGGGTGTCTATTAGCGATAATGCAAAGCTCACTTCCCTTGTGGTCGTTTGAGCACTCTGGCCCCATTACGCTCTGCGCATGTCTGGATGCGTTGAGTCACCGTGTTGTACCACAT
>CACRXK020016832.1:0-11067 GCA_902702795.2 Paramuricea clavata | reverse complement strand
TATAGTTGCGAGTTTACAGTATTTACCCATGTAACTTACTGTATACCAGGCAGTAGCCTAGTATATACATTCATGAATTTGTTGTTAGAGCTTGCTCAGAGCAATGCACCAGAATGGTAGGACAGCAGGTATAATTCCTGCCAGGGACCTAAAATTGAATTTTTCGCTTCTGTTGTAGCTATACAATGTATGTCTAATAAATGTAGGTGTAAATTGTTTACCGGTACTCAATACTCATTGAATATACAATGCTCACTGAATATTATTCATTCAAGTGAGATGAGAATTCTTTATATACATGGCAGTACCCTAATATATACATACATGAACTTGTGGTTAGAGCTTGGCAACTGACCTCTGTAACTCAGTTGGTCAGAGAACTGCACTGGAATCACAGGGCCACAGGTTTAGCTCCTTACCCATAATATGACGGTACCCTAGTATACGCATTCATAAACTTGTGGTTAGAGCTTGACAAATGGCCTCTTTAGCTCAGAGCACTGCATCGGAGTCGCAGGCCTGCAGGTTCAATTCCTGCAGGGACTTAAAGTTGCATTTTTTGCTTCTTTTCCTGGTTACTAAGGTCTTCGGGAATAGATCTACTGTATATAAATCACTTGACATCCTACAATACCCATCATTCATTTAAGTGAGATGCCGCAAAATCTTTATATTTACCCATAACTTATACTTGGATATATATGTATATACATTCATGAACTTGTGGTTAGAGCTCAATACTGGCTTCTGTAGCTCAGTTTATTAGAGCGCTGCAACAGAATCATATATAGTTTTGGAGTGTAAAATCATCTGGCGTTAGAGATAGTAAAGCAGAGGACATTAGTGCGCAATGCAACTTGGTAAATTAAAATAAGAGGCTGTTAGATGTATTCAATTTTGGAAGTGTGACATTGTGATTCAATATGTGACCTAGCTCGTTCACCTTGACATTAAGGAGAGACTGGTATCGTATTATATTATATGTTTCAGTTGATAAGTTTAGTTTTAATGTATACTCATTAATAACTATCCGGCCGGCTTGAACCGTTGACATGCGGTTTGGTCTGACGAATTTGTCGACAGTGGTTGATTTCGTGGTGTTTTAAATTAAATTTTAGCTATCCTATAGACATTGCTTTAAATTATAACTAAAGCACTAACATAAAACGGCGTTTTATAAAATAACACTGCATTGGTTGTTGGGGGCGATTGAATGAATTCTGTGAGATTTTCCCTTTCATAAGCGGTCACACACAGTCACAATGCAGCTGGCAAATCGTGATGCTAATATTGTAATAATAAAACGTAAGGTAAACAAAAATAACTTCCAGCCAGATGACAATACAGCAAACTGTATTAAAGTCAATATAAACATGATGAATAGGCTCAACATACCTTAACTCCATATATTATAGCGTTCTCGTTGTATTAAAAATCCTGTTCAGCGATAGTCCGTCTCTATTAATGCTACAAAACTTGATTATCCATGGATCATCCCAAGGCCTTTGAAAGCCAGTTTGGATCCAAAACAGTTTATATACCCTCTTTATATCGATTAAGGTATGTTCAACTAACGACGTGTCGCTTTTCAGATGACAAATTCTTCCCAAAACATATATTTTTTATAAGTTTCGACAATGGGTTTATCCCCGAGCCGGCGGCGCGAAGCGCCGTGCGAGGGTACTAATTCCCCCCGGCTATTTAGACCCGGGGAAACGAAAGCATTAGCCAAGTCTAAAGTTCATCAAATATCGCGGGCGTGAGTCACTGTGCGTGGGTGGTCATCCTCACTGATCTCAAAAAGATGGCGGACTGTCATGGATAGCGAACACTGATTGGTCAAATTTAAAATTTGTTGTTGTATGACAAATCACGACTTCAACTGACAGATACTTCATGAAAATAATTTGCTTTTTCAACTGCAGTATTTTGTACGTTTGCAAAAAACTTTCACAGCTTTCAAAGCAATTTGCTCTACTAGAAATACATGCATGCAATAACCCCTCGCCTGTTTTCAAAAGATATATACTCAGTGCCGCTGCGAGCACTTCGTCGCAGGGTGTGTGTCGAAACCATAATTGTAAAGCAAAGTAAAATCAGGCTTTATTCAACTTAAAACCTTGCTATAAACTCTAAAGTACAAATCTTACAAAATGGTGGTCAAACACCGCCTTATATAAACATAACTATTGCGGGCTCATAAACAATTGCCAGCTACTTCATATAACTACAGTAATGTCGTTATTATCTCATTCTTCCTCCCTAAAAGTTCTAAAACAATAGAAAGTTCCCAAGTAATTTACATTAATAATAATTGTCATATATAAGTACTATAACTAACAATAAGGTTCAAATTTTATAGTTCAATTCATAGAGTTACTAGTTCACAACCTTACCAACCGTAACGAGCTGGTGGTTTGCTTACACGAGTAGAACGCCTTAGACCAGTTTCTTTTGTTAACAACTCATGTTCAGCATTATCCGCTTCTGACTGAATCTCAGGAACTTGCAGAGTCGTAGAGTTTGGCGTTGGAGGAAATCCATCAGATGTAGGTAAGGGTTCTTGCGAAGGTTGAGGTTCAAGGGGGGTTCCATTCTGGATGGAAGAAGGCGGGCAGGGAGCCAGATCACGTAGAGAAACAGACGATTCTCTCCCATCAGCGTAACGTACACGTGCGTAGGTTGGGTTAACATCCGTTAACTCCACTTCATCCACAAGTGGATCGTTCTTACTTGTTCGAACAAATCGACGTAGCAATACGGGACCAGGTTGCATCCATGATGGCAGGGACACACCATATGATGAACGACGATGAAAGTTAAAAAACCTTTCATGTGGAGTTGCATTAGTTGACGTACAGAGAAGTGATCTAATCGAGTGAAGTGCATCAGCGAGTACGAGTTCCCATCTTGAATCTGGTAGATTAGCTGACCTTAGAGCAAGACGAACCGCCTTCCAGATGATACCATTGTATCGTTCAACTTGACCATTGCCAATTGGATGGTACGGCGTAGTTCTACTCGTTGCTATTCCTCGTTTCGTTAGATAGTCCTTTAGTTCCCGAGAAAGGAAAGAGGTACCAAGATCTGAGTGAATATAGTTTGGCATGCCACAAAGACTGAATAACTGATTCAGACACATGATGACGGTTGAGGATTGCATATTTGGACATGGAAAGGCAAATGGGAAACGGGAGTACTCATCCACAACAGTGAGTATATATGCATTACGAGTAGCAGTAGGTAGTGGACCCTTGAAGTCGATACTAAGTCGCTCCATAGGCTGTGTGGCTTTGATGAGGTTTCCGGGTTGCTGCGGACGATAAAACTGAGGCTTCAATTCGGCGCAACTTCGGCATGCTGAACACACTTTCTTAACTTCTTCAGTGGAGTATGGAAGGTTCTTGGACTTTACGAAGTGTAACATTCGAGTTACACCTGGATGACACAACCCAATATGGATTTCTTCGAGGTTGTTTGATGACATCGAGGCAGAGAATGCGCGTGTGAATGAATCAGGAGCAACATTATCCTTTCCAGGCCGATATTCCACTGTATAGCTGAAGGAACCAAGCTCGAGTCGCCAAGCCTGGATCTTATTGTTCTTGATCTTGGTTCGTTTTCTGCTGTCGAACATGAACGCTACCGAACGCTGATCCGTTTTCAGAGTAAAATGACGACGAGCAAGAAAATGCTGCCACTTGCGAACCGCCTCTACGATAGCCATTGCCTCCTTCTCTACTGCAGGATAGTGTAATTCACTGCCATGGAGCATCCTCGTCATGAATGCAACTGGTCGGCCAGCCTGATTTAACGTAGCAGAGAGCGCCACTTCCGAGGCATCGCATTCGACCACAAACGGCAGGCTCTCATCTACGTGTTGAAGAGCTGCGTTCCCAAGTTCTTTCTTGAGAGTATTGAATGCAGCTAGAGCGTCCGAATCCAGTGGGAATGTTACAGCCTTCATCAAAGGTTTGATCTTGTCAGAAAAATGGGGTATCCATTTTGCATAATAGGCGAACATACCAACTACTCTCTGTAGGGTTCGGGCATTCTCTGGTGGTGGAAACTCTTGGAGGGGGCGTAGCCTTTCTGGATCGGGAGTAATTACACCATGTTCAATACCATATCCAAGTAAATTGATTGACGACTTCGATTCAACAGATTTCGTTTCATTGAGGGTAAGATTCCTTCGACGGATAGCCTCGTGAAACTTCTGGACATTTTCATCATGCTCTTCTTGGTCTCGCCCCGCTACTGTTATATTATCCAAATATGGAAAGGTATCTTTGAGTCCCTCCTCATCGACAAACTTATCCATTGCCCTTTGAAAAACTGCTACCCCATTTGTAACCCCAAAAGGCACACGTTGGAACTGATAGAGTCTTCCATTGGCTTCGAAGGCAGTATATTTCTGATCAGCTTCCTTTATTGGCACTTGATGATAGGCACTTTTAAGATCAAAAGTTGAGAAAAATTTGTAGCTAGCAAGATTGTTAATCATATCATCAATCCGTGGTAGAGGATAGGCGTCAAGCTCGGTATACTGGTTAACGGTCTGCGAGTAGTCTATGCAGAGCCGCTTCTTATGTCTATTCAACGGATCTTTAACAACAACAACCTGTGCTCTCCACGGTGAATTGCTGGGTTCAATGATCCCTTCCGAGAGAAGCTGATTAACCTCCTGTTGTATAAAATCGTGGTCTTCCTTACTAAAGCGTCTCGATTTACTTGCTATCGGTTTGCAATCTGGACGAAGATTCGCAAAAAGAGACGGCTCTTCAACTGATGCAGCAGAGAGAGCACAAACAGGGGTAGACTTTGGAATCATCAGCTCTGGTTTAGAACCACCATATTCAATAATAACGCTCTTGTGCTCTTTTTGGAAATCCTGACCTAGGATTATATCGCTACAAAGATCTTTAAGTATTCCCAGACGACAGGATGGATACATATGTTCATTCAGAGCAATATCTACATAGCAGTGACCAACAACATGTGACTTGAGGGAACTCAGGGCCATAGATACATCTTGTGTTGACGGATGAAAATGAAGATCAAGGTGTTTGGCCATGCTCTCACTTATATAGCTGTCAGAACTTCCAGAATCAACAAGTGCAGTCAACGGTTTGTTTCCAATAGAAACCATTACAGATGCTTGCTTCAAAGACTCTGGACAGGAAGCCACGATTGCACAAAGTGAAGGCGAAAATATTGAAGCAACCGTAGGGGCCTTTGACCTGCAAACTTTTGCATAATGCCCCCTTTTGCCACAGCTATCACACACACAATTTCGGGCAGGGCAATTTCTTCTATTATGAATAGAATTACCACAGAAATAACATTTCTTTGATGTAAATGTTCCGGCAAGAGGGGCATCGTCATTGGAGGCAGCAGCTTTCGAGGTCTGTTCTGTTACTGAAACAGCTGCCGCTGTAGGTGTGGGAATAGTGGGCATAGTATACGTTTCCGCGTTCTTCTGTGCTAAATCTAAAGCACTAGCTTGGTCAAAAGCAGATTTCAAATCTAATGTACTGTTCTCTAGAAGACGTTGACGAATTAATGGGGAAAGTAGACCATTAATAAATGAGTCTCGAATTAGTTCCTCCCGATACTGTTCAGCAGTAACACTTTTTAGATTACAATCCTTACTTAGTCTCCGAAGTTCCTGAATAAATTCTACGAGTGTTTCGCCTGGCTTTTGCCGTCTAGTAGCGAGTAAATGTCGAGCAAATATTTCATTCGGCTTTCTAATAAATAACTGATTTAATACTTCGAGCGCTGAATCATAATCAGTACAGTCTTCAATATATTCATACACGTTATGTGATACGTAGTTAATAAGAGTACGATACTTATCTGGAGCTCTTGAACCACACTCTGCCAGAAAGTTAGTAAAGGTCTTATGCCAATGTTTCCATTCTTTAGCTGCAGATGGTGAATTAGGATCCAAATCAAGACGAGCAGGTTTCAGTACAGTATCCATATTGAAGACAGTTTTATTAAGTTGAATAAATTGTCGAAACCATAATTGTAAAGCAAAGTAAAATCAGGCTTTATTCAACTTAAAACCTTGCTATAAACTCTAAAGTACAAATCTTACAAAATGGTGGTCAAACACCGCCTTATATAAACATAACTATTGCGGGCTCATAAACAATTGCCAGCTACTTCATATAACTACAGTAATGTCGTTATTATCTGTGTGTGTGTGGTTAGATAGAGTACCAAAAAGTTTCCAGATGTACAAAAAATTTTCAGGACATATAATAATTTTTCCGAAAATACAGTTGTTTTTCAAATTCACTTTCTCAGTCATGTCCTGAGAATTACCTGAATTCCCCTGAAAATTTTCTGCAAATCTAATTAAATGTACGTATTAAAAGTGCACTGGAAATCTACCTGAAATTTATCATCAGCAATAATCAGGGGTGTTGCCCCCCCCCCCAGTGAGTTCCAAGCAAACACTCTCTGATTTATTGTTCGTGTATTTCGATCACCTCCCAAAATATTGTGCATCATACTATAGAGAATTTTGCTGTTGTCATGCTCTAGCATGGTTCAAATTTATGAATTTTTATTATATAAAGTATAGTGTTTTACCGAGTTTTCGAGCACTGACAAAAATGATAATCTCAGAAATGAAATTATTCATGATAATCTCACATGTAAAAAATTATCGCCTTTTCAATTATCGCTTTTCTGTAAACATTATCGCTTTTCATTTAAGACTGTCCTTTATATAATAAACAGAAAAATACCTGGGTGGTTGGAAATACCAGATTTATTTTTTGTGTTGAACATGACATCTCACTCGTTCGCAGCGCTCACTTGTTCGCTGCACACTCATGTTCAACACTCGAAATAAATCTGGTATTTCGTGCACCCATGTATTATTCTCTATTTAAACTACAGCTAGACTGGTTTAAATTATTATTAATTTATCAGTGATTGTAAAAGTTGGAGACAGAAGTGTTTTGTTTTATAAAATTATCAAGTTGTCGGTGATCGCAAAACCTCCAAATCCTTAATTTCAAATGTTAGAATGTTAGGGTTAGAATGTTAGGGTTTGTAATATATACATTTTAAGACCTAACCAGGAACGACTGCGAAAAATGCAGCACAAGGTCCTCTGGTAGGAATTGAACCTACTGCCCTGCGATTCCGGTGCAGCGCTCTAACCAACTGAGCTACAGAGGCCAGCTGTTGAGCTTTAACCGTAAGTTTATGTATATTTAAGTAATCGGGTGTGCGGGTTATATTAAGGTGGACTTCAGTAATTTGGATTCTTGCACTTCACTTGGTGGACTTAATATTAGAATGTTAGGGTTTGTAATCCAAGTGAGAATATATACATTTTAAGACCTAACCAAGAACGACTGCGAAAAATGCAGCACAAGGTCCTCGCTGGTAGGAATTGAACCTACGGCCCTGTGATTCCGGTGCAGCGCTCTAACCAACTGAGCTACAGCTCGGTCAGATGTTGAGCTTTAACCATAAGTTAATGTATACTTAGGTAATCGGGTGTGCGGGTTATAAGGTGGACTTCAACAATTTGGATTCTTGCACTTCACTTGGTGCACTTAATATTAGAATGTTAGGGTTTGTAATCCAAGTGAGAATATATACATTTTAAGACCTAACCAGGAACGACTGCGAAAAATGCAGCACATAGTCCTCTGGTAGGAATTGAACCTACGGCCCTGTGATTCCGGTGCAGCGCTCTAACCAACTGAGCTACAGAGGCCAGCTCTTGAGCTTTAACCGTCAGTTCATGTATATTTAAGTAATCGGGTGTGCGGGTTATGATAAGGTGGACTTCAATAATTTGGATTCTTGCACTTCACTTGGTGGACTTAATATTAGAATGTTAGGGTTTGTAATCCAAGTGAGAATATATACATTTTAAGACCTAACCAGGATCGACTGCGAAAAATGCAGCACAAGGTCCTCTGGTAGGAATTGAACCTACGGCCTTGCGATTCCGGTGCAGCACTCTAACCAACTGAGCTACAGCTCGCCCAGCTGTTGAGCTTTAACCATAAGTTCATGTATATTTAGGTAATCGGGTGTGCGGGTTATGATAAGGTGGACTTCAATAATTTGGATTCTTGCACTTCACTTGGTGGACTTAATATTAGAATGTTAGGGTTTGTAATCCAAGTGAGAATATATACATTTTAAGACCTAACCAGGAACGACTGCGAAAAATGCAGCACAAGGTCCTATGGAAGGAAGTGAACCTACGGCTCTGTGATTCCGGTGCAGCGCTCTAACCAACTGAGCTACAGAGGCCAGCTGTTGAGCTTTAACCGTAAGTTCATGTATATTTAAGTAATCGGGTGTGCGGGTTATGATAAGGTGGACTTCAATAATTTGGATTCTTGCACTTCACTTGGTGGAATTAATATTAGAATGTTAGGGTTTGTAATCCAAGTGAGAATATATACATTTTAAGACCTAACCAGGAACGACTGCGAAAAATGCAGCACATGGTCCTCTGGTAGGAATTGAACCTACGGCCCTGTGATTCCGGTGCAGCGCTCTAACCAACTGAGCTACAGAGGCCAGCTGTTGAGCTTTAACCGTAAGTTCATGTATATTTAAGTAATCGGGTGTGCGGGTTATGATAAGGTGGACTTCAATAATTTGGATTCTTGCACTTCACTTGGTGGACTTAATATTAGAATGTTAGGGTTTGTAATCCAAGTGAGAATATATACATTTTAAGACCTAACCAGGATCGACTGCGAAAAATGCAGCACAAGGTCCTCTGGTAGGAATTGAACCTACAGCCCTGCGATTCCGGTGAAGGGCTCTAACCAACTGAGCTACAGCTCGGCCAGCTGTTGAGCTTTAATAATAAGTTCATGTATATTTAGGTAATCGGGTGTGTGGGTATGATAAGGTGGACTTCAATAATTTGGATTCTTGCACTTCACTTGTTGGGATTAATATTTGAATATTAGGGTTTGTAATCCAAGTGTGAATATATACATTTTAAGGCCTAACAAGGAACGACTGCGAAAAATGCAGCACAAGGTCCTCTGGTAGGAATTGAACCTACGGCCCTGCAATTTCGGTGCAGCCTTCTAACCTACTGAGCTACAAGAGACCAGCTGTTGAGCTTTAACTGTAAGTTCATGTATATTTAGGTAATCGGGTGTGCGGGTTGTGATAAGGTGGACTTCAATAATTTGGATTAGAACTTGCACTTCACTTGGTGGAATTAAAATTAGAATGTTAGGGTTTGTAATCCAAGTGAGAATATATACATTTGCATATTCCCACTTGGATTGCAAACTATTCTCATTTCGATTACAAAATATATACACCAAATATATACATGTACTATACCGGTACATTTGTATATTCTCACTTGGATTACAAAATATTCTCACTTGGATTACAAAATATATACATGCATATATTCTCACTTGGATTACAAACCCTAACATTCTAATATTAATTCCACAAGTGAAGTGCAAGAATCCAAATTATTAATTTCAAATGCCCCGCCGGGGCTAAGGTTCGAGTGGAAATGCCCAACCCCCGGGATGTGCTTTACAGGAAAATGGCTGGGCGAGGGGGATGGGCACACTTGGATTTGGCTGATGCATTAAAAGTCCTGTGTTTATTCCAGACTGCTTGTCAAATATTTACTTGCTAGAAGTAGAAATTTACTCTGACCGCTGGATGAAGAAGACATTAAATAAGTACTGGTCAATAAACAGAAATGTATTTTATTTCATAGTATTACAATTTTATTTTTATACTATAAAAATAAAATATAAACATGCAGCATAGAATATGCAAATTCGAGGAAAAATTATTGTTGAATCGGTTTATTTATAGGATTTATAACAAATAGCAACTATAAAAGTTTGTACCTTGTCTTCACATCGTAATAGCCAATGCTTTTAAATTTACATATTTTAGAATCAGTTCCTTTCCTGGTAACTGCATTTCTAAATGAAATCATCGTGAGTAGTGAGTGCTGAGCAGGCTGTTTTACTATAAACAAATTTTAGGAATTGTTAACAACTTTGAAAAATATATCGTTGCACATTCGGTCACAGTCGGAACAATGTTCATAGTATGTTGTACCGTCGTTTGCAACTAACGATGAACAGTCGCTCATAAAAACATTCGCGTGATTAGAATCTTCAATGTTTGTCAAGAACAACAACACTTAATTGTTGTTTCCCATGTGTGCAATAAAAATAAGTAACAAAACTTTGTCTGAACTTGTTGGACTAGAGACCTACTGGAAACTTTTACAGGCTTTTTAATGAGAATAGAGAATGTTTTATCTGCAACTGTTCACCCTTAGTTGCCACCGACGGTATTTGACAGCATAAAATTGCCTGTAGCTGTGATAACTGATATAAATAAAATACAGTCTGGTCAGTTGAGCGTGTCATGACAAACTCTTTATTGGAAAATTGTGAAGAAATAGTCGAATATAGAGGGTCGAATATCATACTTAAACTTGTATAGCTGCAGTATCATTGGTACATAACGTTGTGAAGACAAGCCTTTGCTTTAATACCTTTCGCTTCAGCAGTCTTTTTTTCCATGCTTCTCTACGCTTTCCCAAACGAGCTTCTCTTTCCTCAGCAGTCTCCTCGAGCAAACGTTGTCGTCTTCGCTGGCTCCCTCCTTTTCGCGAGACGTTCGGCTTTCTTTTCGTTTCCTTGCCGCTCTTCATTTGGCTCCATACAGTAGTCCATATCTTTTCAATTGGTATTTGATACCATAATTGTTTCATTAAACTCTTTATAGAGCAAATTGCTTTGAAAGCTGTCAAAGTTTTTTGTAAACGTACAAAATACTGCAGTGCAAAAAGCAAATTATTTTCATGAAGTATCTGTCAGTTGAAGTCGTGATTTGTCATACAACAACAAATTTTAAATTTGACCAATCAGTGTTCGCTATCCATGACAGTCCGCCATCTTTTTGAGATCAGTGAGGATGACCACCCACGCACAGTGACCCACGCCCGCGATATTTGATGAACTTTAGACTTGGCTAATGCTTTCGTTTCCCCGGGTGTAAATAGCCGGG
>CACRXK020016831.1:0-11067 GCA_902702795.2 Paramuricea clavata | reverse complement strand
AGTTATAGGATATTAGGATATAGGTTTATTAACTTTGGAAGTGTTATAGTCCATAGCATGAACGTCGCGAATAACTATGTCGATTGCATATGTCTGATGCAAACATATTGTGCTATAAATTCTACGTGGCCAACGCTCGAGCCTCAAATTTTGCTATCACGGCCTAGACCTTAGACCTAGCATATGTTCGTGGCCCTTAAAAGTAGACAAACATTTCATGTGTATGTGGCGTAACTGGCGTTCGGAAATATTCCATAAATTGCTACGATTTGGGTGATTTCGCGATTGAAAACCGAAATGATTGTGCGATGTTGCCATGTCGGGCTACTTGCCAACCGAGTGTGCTAGCCGCTGTTATTTTGGCAGAATATGATACCTCTACACTTTTCAACCGTAATACATAATCGGGAAATCCTAAATCGTAGCAATTTATGGAATATTTCCGAACGCCACATACACATGATATGTTTGTCTACCTTTAAGGGCCACGAACATATACTAGGTCTAGGTGATAGCAAAATTTGAGGCTCGAGCGTTGGCCACGTAGAATTTATAGCACAATATGTTTGCATCAGACATATGCAATCGACATAGTTATTCGCGACGTTCATGCTATGGACTATAACACTTCCAAAGCTAATAAACCTATATCCTAATATCCTATAACTTAGGACATTTTATCATCAAACAATACATTTATAGACTTATTAGACTATACGAAACGGAAACATTTACTTGTTATACTATACAGTAACAGCAAGATAAGAAATTGTTTTATTACTAGAGATTTGTTGCGTTAAATTTTCCTGTATTTATCTAGCGCATAAAAGGAAAAAGTACGAAAAAAATATTAAAAATAAAAATATGAAAAAATGCGTTTTTAGCACATTTTATGACCCACGACTTTACCCACGACTTTACCCACGACTTTACCCACGACTTTACCCACGACACACGACTTTTAATCCACGACACACGACATATAGGGACACTCAAATTTGTGCACTTCGCCGGATGCAATTATGCCTAATCCCAATAAAATTAATAGGCAAAGCAGTCATCAATCTGGTTCTGTTTACAGTGGGTATATGAAAATTAGCATGTGGCGTTTAGTTCAATATTTAGAAATAAGTTACTAGTCTTGTGAAATCCCGTGAAATGCAATACAAACATTTTATTATGATATAGAGCAGGTGAACATGCGATATTGACGGTTGAAACTTGCTTACAGAAGCCTGTACTCGTGAGGGTATTCAGTTATATCCTATATAGGTTTTATTTGGTTAGATTCTAAATGAGAATAGCCATGACATGTAGTTGCAACTCGCGCAGAAAGGCTTATTAATGAGTTATGAATATTTGCATATATACCAATTCCATAGAACACATGACATACAGAATGTGTTTTCATTATAAAAATTTAGGTTCAACTGATTAAGCAAAGATGACTACATCTTCTTAACCTGTCAGCAAAAGATGACTGCATCTTTCTGAACACAAGAGTCTCCTCTAAATTGGTCTTTATAATATAAACACAAATTTGCGCTAGCTTTGGCGTTTGCAAACTGATTTTAAAACAAAAAGATTTCGTGTACTGTTTGTGATCTCTAGTCTTGATATAGCCATTCTATATTTAGCTGGCCAGTTCTAGTCAGTACAATTCGCGCAGAAATAAAGCTTGTTGAATTATAACTATGATAATACAGACCTATATAGTTACCGTATCAGCTGCAATCGCAATATCATATACAACAATTCATGCATAATAGGATACATTTACTATATTATAAAAGTTTAGGTTCAACCAGGGGCGCCGGAGCCACGGGGGCAGCGGGGGCAATTGCCCCCGTTGCCCAAACATTGCGGGGGCAGCACGGGGGCAACAGGTTGCCCTTTTTGCCAGAACTGCACCTCTAAATTTGTGCATTATTCACAGAAATTGGAATTTAGAACTATTTTTAAGCAATGTTTAAAGATGCGGTACAGTCCGTATGTAAACAAAGGATTTGTTTACATTTCGGTATCGAAAATATAGAATTTTATTCGACAACTATTCATATTTTCATGATTCTAGAGTATAATAAATATAAGAACATAAAATTAAATAAAAACCTAAATAAACTGTTTGTATAATAAAAAGAGAGCTCCCTTGTGCCCATACGCAGATCGGACTGTACAGCATATCTTTAATCAATCTTTGCTTAATTTTTAACCACTTATAGTAAAATTAATGCTATTTACAGGGGCGTAATAGGCATCAAAAAGTTGGGGGCACCGGTTTCGAGGGGCACGTTTGGAATGAAACGGGCACCTAAAAATGTTTCCCGTAAATGTCGCCGACGGGGGATGTGGGGGAGGAAAGGAGAAATAAATGCAATCATAATGAAATCAAAGGCCGTTGAGGCCGACTCACAGATGAAATCAAATAATGAAAGTGACAGTTTGCAGTTGTTTTTGCAAACGAACATCGTGCAAATGTTGCCACTTGTCGTGCTCCAGCCCAATTTCCGGTTCTGAAAGGCCCGATTCACAGGCCAAGAGTGCGGACCAAGCATACTAGTCATTTCTCATTGTTTAATTAACTGCCCCACACTCAAGTATAGCCACAAAGACTCACAGATGTTGCTTTGCAACATCCGTGAGTCAAAAATACAATCTGAACAAAATTTTTCACGAAGGAAAAGGGCACTTTTTAGGTTTTCTGAAAACTTCGGGGGGGGGGGGGGGCTTGGCCCCCTTGGCCCAGATGCTAAATCAAGCAATATACGTCCGTTTAATGATTTTATTTTGCACTTTTAGCACGGTGCAACGAATAAAATTGTTCAAATTAACGTCGAAACTTGCGGCCCATAATACCAGAAGTAATCGAGTATCCATACAGTAAAGTTTTAACAAATATTGCTGCCCTGAAAAATGATGACTGAGAAGCAAGTGCCCTTTTGAAATGGCTGCCCTCGCCGCTTCACATTGCTTCCGGCGCCCCTGGGTTCAACTGATTAAGCAAAGATGACTACATCTTCTTAACCTGTCAGCAAAAGATGACTGCATCTTTCTGAACACAAGAGTCTCCACTAAATTAGTCTTTATAATATAAACACAAATTTGCGCTAGCTTTGGCGTTTGCATACACAGTGATTTAAAAACAAAAATATTTCGTGTACTATTTGCGGTCTCTTAGTCTTGATATATACATTATATTTCACTATTTGGCTGGTTGATTCTAATCAGTACAGTTCGCGCAGAAATAAGGTTTGTTAAATTGTAACCATGATAATACGGACCTATTGTATATAGCCTAAACAGGCTATACCCTATTGTACAGTAGCTGCAACCGCAATGTCATATACAATGATTCATGCATAATAGGATGATTGTGTTTTCATTATAAAAATTTAGGTTCAACTGATTAAGCAAAGATGACTACATCTTCTTAACCTGTCAGCAAAAGATGACTGCATCTTTCTAAACACAAGAGTCTTCGCTAAATTGGTCTTTATAATATAAACACAAATTTGAGCTAGCTTTGGCGTTTGCACACTGATTTTAAAACAAAAAGATTTCGTGTACTGTTTGCAGTCTCTTGATATAGCTATATATATTCTATATTTGGCTGGTCAGTTCTAGTCAGTACAGTTTGCGCAGAAATAAAGTTTGTTGAATTATAACCATGATAATAGCAGCAGCCGACTTTGCATAGCACTAATTCGAATGCCTTACTTGCCCCAAGCGTCGAGAACATAACATCTGTTTGCCAGTTATAACGTATTCAGTCACCCCGGCAAAGGGGTCATGTAGCAGCTCTTACAAGATGTTCTGTGATTTGTCAATTGGTTTTTACAAAATTATTAATATTTAATAGTGTTATTAATAATGTCATCCAGTATACAATGGATCATTTGTTAATTTGGTAGTGAGCTATAGGTATATACATACATACATATAGGGGTGTAGGTAATATGGGTAGCGAAGGTAGCGAAGGTAGCGAGATACAAGTACACACATACATATTGGGGGGGGGGAGGGGAGGTGTAGGTAATATGGGTATAGCGAAGGTAGCGAAGGTAGCGAGATACAAGTACACACATAATAGGGGATGTAAGTAATATGGTAGCGAAGGTAGCGAGATACAAGTACACACATACATATAGGGGTGTAAGTAATATGGGTAGCGAAGGTAGCGAAGGTAGCGAGATACAAGTACACACATACATATAGGGGTGTAAGTAATATGGTTAGCGAAGGTAGCGAAGGTAGCGAAGGTAGCGAGATACATGCAAGTACACACATACATATAAGGGGTGTAAGTAATATGGGTAGCGAAGGTAGCGAGATACAAGTAATAATAATAATAATAATAATAAAACTTTATTTAATGAGGGATTACATTGATTACTTAATATAGTATTCTTCCCAATGGCCCTCGATATCTAATAGTAATATATAAAAAGAAAATCCTATTGAGAGTAACATTGACAATGAGTAATATGCTTACAATCGATGCAGCGGAATTTATTAACGTGATCTACTTCATAATTCAATTGAATAAAATAGGTTTTGAGCTTCTTTTTCAATATCTTTTAATTCGGAAGGTAAAGAATTAAATAAACTTGCACCACTGAAGGAAATTTTGGATTTTGCTTGCGTGGTCTTAACTGATGGAACTTTTAAGTCTGTATATAGATGATCTAGTTGGAATTGGGTGAGAGTCGCGAACAAAGACAAACAATTTACGAAGATCCGGCGGCCAAGATGTTTTTAAAGTATTGAATACCAATAATATTTTTCTCATTTTGATCAAATTAAAAATAGGTATCCAGTTGAGTTTACGGAAAAGCACAATTGAAGGCACTTCAGTTGACTGCTCAAGAATTAGTCTCGCTGCACGTTTCTGTAGTTTTAGGCCCCGATTACACTATACCGGATTGCATCGAAGCGACGCGATTTCTGTACCGGATTGGCCTCTTGTTTACACTACGCCACTGTAATCCGGTACGTGCCGCGGCGCGAAAATCACTTCGCTTTGGAAGTGATATGAAAAGTAATCCGGTACGTGCTGTACCGGATAAAACCAAGTGTAATCAGGCAATCCGGTACGCTCCGGTACTATAAATAGGTTTCGGCAAGTATATTTTAACATTGTCGTTTTATTTACTCGCTTTTAAATATTTTATAGCTGTTGTTTGCTTCGCTTTACAATTATTCATTATTTCTAGCGAAGACAAATAAAGATAGCGGTAATAACATTGACTTCTTGCTTTCAAAAGGGCAACTAATTTAATGAAATACTCGTCAATTTTCGATAAGAGCGAGACAAAGCAACGTCGGGTGGTCAAGCTTTGTAAACAAAGTTATAATTCACAAGTACTGTCGAGAAAACGTCCAAAATGGTCAAAACTTATTATTTGTTTCCGTAGCAACGATAAAAGATACGAGCTGGCGACAGAGCGAAGCTGCATAGTGTAAACACCCTTGATTTTGGCTTCGGTGTGAAAATTGATCCGGTATGAAAATCAATCCGGTATAGTGTAATCCCAGCCTTAGTAGGCACGTAATTAGATCGTTATTAGCATTGCCCCAGACTGTGCTACAATATAGCAAGTGTGGGTAGATTAGTGCGTAATATAATTGAATACGGGATTGAAAGGTGAGATAGCTACGTATACGTTTGAGCAGGTAAAGTCTAGAATTGATTATATTGTAGATGGTATTAATTTGCCTATCCCATTTCAGATGTTGGTCTAATGTAACTCCAAGTAAAATGGCGGATGTAATCTCCTTAACATTATTGTTATTGACTTCAATGGTTATTGGACTAAGATCAGGGAATTTGGATTGGGAATATATTTTCATTATTTTTGTCTTGCCATGATTAAGAGACATTTTGTTATGGTTAGTCCAACGGGACACTGAGGTCATATCTGACTTTGGAGAGACACTAAGTTCGTGAAGGTCCGATCCGGAGGATATTGGTGTAGAGTCATCGGCAAATAAAAAAGGCTTAGAACTTCCAACGTAACTGGGTAAATCGTTAATAAAGATAAGAAAGAGAATTGGTCCTAGTATAGATCCTTGAGGCACACCAGGCTTTATCAGAGCTGGGTTGGATAGGAATGATGCAATTTGTACTACTTGGTAACGATCATTTAGATACGATTTAAACCATTTTAAAGCTATTGGAGTAATGCCATATTGTTCTAATTTCTGCAGTAGCAATCTATGATCGACCAAGTCAAACGCTTTGAAGAGGTCAATTAGAGCTATACCATTAATTAAACCTTGCTCAATGTTATCGAGAAGGTGTTCACAGATCAATATTAGAGTAGATTCACAAGAGTGATGGGCTCGAAAACCATGCTGGCAACTTGATAGAATATCATTTTCTGTGGGGAATTTTACATATGAGTTGGCAACATGTCGTTCGAGGAGTTTAGATAGAATCGGTAATATAGAAATGGGCCTGTAATTGTTTCTCTCAGTACGTGTTTCAGCTTTATAGATTGGAATCAGTCTAGCTTTCTGCACATGTTGGGAAAGACGCCATTTTCAATGTTCATATTACAAATGCGAAGTATTATGGGTGCAATGGAATGAATCGAGGACTTAATGAAGTAGGCAGGAATACCATCAAGACTGGTTGACTTGTTCTGGTCTAATTCGGCTGCAAGATTTAGTATGTCATCGATTGTTATCAGTGGAATTGTAAACTTAATATGATTTGTTGCAATTGGTAAATGAGTATTAATTGGGTTGTTTAGTAAACTGATATCAAAGTTGTCTGCAATAGAGAAGAAGTATTCATTAAAGAGATCGCCAACCTCGATAGGATCACTGATCTCCTTGCCATTAATGTTAAGTGTTATTTGGGAGACAGTGTCATTGGTCGGCAAGATATCTTTTAGAATTTTCCATAATTGTCGTGGATTATGTACATTATCAGTCAGGAGGTTCTTATAGTAGTCCTCTTTTGACTTTTTAATAATATGAACAGTTCTATTTCTCCATTTTTTGTAGGTACACCATGTGTCAGAGTTTTTGGTTTTTAGAAATTGCTTTAAGAAAAAGTCTCTTTTGCGGCTAAAGCAACGTACTTCAGAATTAAACCACCCCGGCAGTTTATTATTTCTGACTCTACGTTTTATTAAAGGTGTATGCCTATCCAAAATTTTCATAAAGTGAGAGTACCAACAGTCTAATAGATCGTTTGGATCATCAAAGATTTCATAAAGGCTTAACGGGATTTCTTCAACAAGGTCATTGTCAAAATCACTTGCAATAAAATCTTTCTTCCTGCGATAACTAATCGTTGTATGTAAACCTTGTTTAATTGAGATCCTGGAATTAATTTTTCTAGAGATAAAAATTGGCAAATGGTCACTCATCCCAATATCTAGCAAGCCTGATTTAATAACATTATCTTCCTTAGAGGTAAAGATAAGGTCAATTGTTTTACCTGATATTGGCCTGGTAACTGCATCAATAAGTTGTTTAAGCTGATACTGAGATGTTAGAACATGAAGTTGTTGATAAGAATGTTTATCTTGAAAATTTGTGTTTAAGTCTCCTAACATCATTATCTCTTTGTGTTCATTGTCAGCCATGTCTAATACATAGTTTAAGTTATCTCTCCAGAGAGTATTATTTCCCGGTTGATACATAATGGCCATCAGGAAGGGTTTTGAATTAGGATGCTTAAATTCCAACCAAATAAGTTCAAGCGGATAATTATTTTCTTGTAACGAGAAATCATTGCAATATTGAAAATTAATTGTTTCTGGAATATAAATCAGAATACCTCCACCTGAGGCATAAGTTCGGTCCTTCCTAATGAAGTTGAACTCTCTAATTTGCAATTCGTCATCAGACCAGTTAGAATTTAAATGAGTTTCAGAGAAACAAAATATAATGTTGCTTTTCTTCCTATGCCTTATGGATTCAGAAATCATAAGCTTAACTTGGTCCAATTTATTTGTGATAGCCTGAATATTTAAATGAAAGAAAGTCAGACCCTTTGTTGGAATTAGACTAAAAGGGGTGTCGGTTAAATTAATATAATAAACATGTACATATAGGGGTGTAAGTAATATGGGTATAGCGAAGGTAGCGAGATACAAGTACACACATACATATAAGGGGTGTAGGTAATATGGGTAGCGAAGGTAGCAAAGGTAGCGAGATACAAGTACACACATACATATAAGGGGCGTAGGTAATATGGGTAGCGAAGGTAGCGAAGGTAGCGAGATACAAGTACAGACGTACATATAAGGGGTGTAGGTAATATGGGTAGCGAAGGTAGCAAAGGTAGCGAGATACAAGTACACACATACATATAAGGGGTGTAGGTAATATGGGTAGCGAAGGTAGCAAAGATAGCGAGATACAAGTACACACATACATATAAGGGGTGTAGGTAATATGGGTAGCGAAGGTAGCAAAGGTAGCGAGATACAAGTACACACATACATATAAGGGGTGTAGGTAATATGGGTAGCAAAGGTAGCGAGATACAAGTACACACATACATATAGGGGGCGTAGGTAATATGGGTAGCGAAGGTAGCGAAGATAGCGAAGGTAGCGAGATACAAGTACACACATACATATAGGGGATGTAGGTAATATGGGTAGCGAAGGTAGCGAAGGTAGCGAGATACAAGTACACACATACATATAGGGGGCGTAGGTAATATGGGTAGCGAAGGTAGCGAAATACAAGTACACACATACATATAGGGGGTATAGGTAATATAGGTAGCGAAGGTAGCGAGATACAATTGATCAGCGACCAGGTTTTTTTAAGGTCACTCGATCTAGAACAATTTTGAATTTCGCATTGATAGAAATGGGATTTTGCTAATTTCATTTCTATATTTACTTTATTCCGTAAATTCTGATATTTACTCCAATGATATCTAGAATTGAATTTTATGGGTTTTTTTGTGAAAATCTCTGTTACGCATTAATTGTTTAATGGCTGGTGTAATCCAGCGAGATTGTCTATAGATCTAACTCGTTTATTGCAAAGTGGTACATGTTTATTTAGGATTTCATCGAAAAACGATTTCCATAGTATCCGACATGCGTTAGGATTATAAAGAGTAAATATCATATCCCAGGGAACTTAGTCACTGCAAAAGTCATCAACTGAGAAATGTTTAAAATTACGGAGTTTGTTTGACTAAATGTTTGGAGTTTGAATTTCCGCACGGCAAAGATCAAACTATGATCTGAAATTCCAAGGTAAATAACTCCAGACCTCAGTATATTTTCTTTGTTTTGTTTTGTTTGTTTGTTAAACTTTATTGAGTACAAATTAATTCAACAATTATTTATCTAACATACAATTAAGAGCTGTACTCAAACGGACAAGGCACAAACTGGACGTAAAGTCCATTGCATGGTGCCCCTCCTTTTCCTAACATAAACCTTTTATATACAGTACAGGGTGTCCGAAAAAAAAAACCCCACTGAAACAACGCACTGCCAGAATCCGAACGCCCCAGCACCAACTGAACGCAAAGATACGTAAATATGATCGACATGATGCATATAATATGAGTATTGAAGAAATTAAAATATCTTTGTAAGCTCATGATTATCTGCTCTTTGGAATTTAAAGCAACTTCTTAAACAGTTTCTTTATTCGTAAAATTTACTTTTGTCAAGCTTTTATGCACTTATAGGTTCAGCAAAGTGCTAAGGCAATTCAATTCCCAAGCAACACGCCATCTCAACAGCTTTGGTCCCCTCTGGGGCACCCTGTATAACATATTTACTTAATAAATAAATATTAATATTATGCATGCACATTAATTTGATTAGTTAAGTTAGTTTATTATTTGTGACAACCACAATCACGTTTAAGTGACCAGGTGCAAGTCATGTCCGGATCAAATATTGTTTCCAGAATATTCTTATACCTCATCTTGAGGTATAGTTTGAAAGACGATGGCGATGTAAAACTGGAAGGATCAATCGAGACACAAACACTGTTCCATAATTTGACAACACGATTAAAATACGACGAACTGTACGTACAAGTTTTACACAACGGAGTTTCTAAGTATTTGGATCTCAATGCTCTACGTGTCCGTCCATGATTGACAAAGTTAACAAAATTTGAGACATCAATGTCAATATATCCGTTCACAGCCTTATAAAAAAATACTAAGTCTTTGACCTCGCGATCGTACGCAAGAGGGAGCATATCCAGTTGCTGAAGCCTCTCTTTGTAGGATAGTTCACCGGCTTTGACGCGCAAGATCCATCTCGTAGCACGTCTCTGAATCTTCTCAGCCTTTTGTTTCAATAAGGAACTTGCTGGAGACCAAACCTCAGTCGCATAACTTAACTTGGACCTAACCAACGTCAAATAGAGAGTCTTTCGAACACTACTGTCAATAATTGAAATACATGTTCGCTTTAATAGACCGAGTAATTTGTTAGCTTTCGCACAAATGCAGGTAAGATGTGATTCCCATGACAAATTCTCGGTAATGATCACCCCGAGATCTTTTTCTTCGTTTACTCTAAGTAACTTAGTAGAATCCATATGGTACTGAAAATGCAATGGATTGACCTTGCGTGTTATGGACAGAACTTTGCACTTTGACGCATTAAAGTTCATGTTATTTTGATAACTCCAAGAACCAAGTTCTGTTAAAGCGTCTTGTAATTTCTTACAGTCACCGATAGTTGATACGTTCCTGTAGAGTTTGGTGTCATCTGCGTAAAGTCCTGTAGAGATACAGTCTGGCACAACGTCTGGTAAATCGTTTATGAATATTACAAATAGCATAGGACCCAAAATACTTCCTTGCGGAACGCCCGAAGTAACATGTGCCCAGTCGGAGACTGCACCGTCTACAACAACTCGTTGGAATCGTTGATGCAAATAATCTTTGAACCAATCATGCATGCGGTCTACTACACCAAAACGTTTAAGTTTTTTTAAAAGGATCTGGTGGTCTACGGTATCGAAAGCCTTCGCAAAGTCTAAGTACAGTACATCAGTTTGAATATTTTGGTCAAGATTCTTCCCAATTTCATGGAGGACTGCAAGCAGTTG
>CACRXK020016830.1:0-10747 GCA_902702795.2 Paramuricea clavata | reverse complement strand
TTGTTGCTAGTTATACAATAGAATCATGTCACATAATATATAGTTTTATTATATGCCAAGCATTTGTTTTGATGAATCGCGCAATTTGATTGGCTGCTGATGAGGCCGGATTTTCCCGTATTGCCCACGGGCAATACGCGATTTTTAATATTGCCCTGCGACGAGAGCCGAGTTTCAAACGGCAAAAAGTGTCTAAAAGTCTTTCAAAACTATTCAAAACGAAGAAAAATAAAGCTAAAATGAAAAAGGAGCAACTGCTGTGGTTAAAGAACTTTCTCCATACGTTTTTGTTAGCGAAAGTCAAAATTACAAAGTAAATTTTACAATGTTCATAACTATAAAAGCAGTCAAGAATAGTTGTGTTTTGAGTATGTGAAGAGCTGCAAATTTTATTTGCAGATAGCCAGGAGGAATTTGACACCGTCCTAAATAAAAAATACAACTAAAGCAGCCACAGATTTATAATTTTTCCCTGAAAATTTCTGTTTTTGTTAGATAATTTCTGTTTTTGTTGGTGTGTGAAGTCAGTCAGCCACGTCGGAGGTGTATTTTCGAGCTCCGCAGTTTTTATATATTTAAGTGAGCCTGACGCTGGTATTTCACTATGGATCATAATAACTATAAGCACTTCAGTATAGAGGACTCAAAACTTAAGTGGAACGGTGACCTTGAACCGCTTAAGTGTTTTATCGCGAACGAATTTAACCTATCTGGAAAATGGTCTTCCCCTGGCGGCGAGGTGAAGCTGTTTACGAACGAGAATGAAGTTTCCAGTGAGGGTGAGATTGTCAAAATTAAATGGTACCAGAGTAAGAAAACCTTGTTGTTTGAAGGATCTAGAGCTAAGCATATGGAACAGGATATCTACAGTATAAAACAATCAAACTCAAGCTTCAAGGAGGGAGAAACGTGCAACAGGTTTGATACTTCAAATTCAAATTTGCATAATAACGATAAATTTGTTGAAGCGATTAATGACTTCAAGCTTCAAATTCAACAGCTTAAGGGTGTTATGGAACAAAACAAAACTGCCATAGCTAACCTTGAAACCGTATGTCAATCCTCATCGAATGATACTGCATATATTGAACTACACACACTTAGAAAAGAATACGAACTTATTTGCTCTGAAAATGCAATTCTTAAGAAAGAAAACGCCGAATACCTTGAACGCATGAACAACTTAGTCTATATTACCTCTGATTTAAATACAAAAATTAAAATATTTGAAGAGGAGAAGGCTAGCTTAGTAACCTCAGTGCGTCTCGTAAATGAGGACAAACGGCAATTAATAATTGAAGCTAAGCGCTTAGGAAATGTTTACGAACCGGAACCGTCCTCTGAAGTCTCAAACCAAACAACGCATTGCGAAAGCACACAAAATGAAAACCCCATCGGTAATAAAGGTCAAAATATGCGAACGATTGATAAATTGCATACTACGAACAATGGGATTATTCCAATCAAGGTGAACAATGGGGGTGAGTGCAATGTAAACGAGGGCGAGACTAATGACCCTGTTATCCTGGTAAACCCATTAAACCTCATTGAAACTGATAATGACAATCTAAAGCATAAGCATGGTAATAATCCCATTGTGTCAGCAGAAGTTGCAACCTCTATTAAATACGATAATAAACAAGTAAGAAACAACAATCAAGCCACTTTTGCGGAGGTAGTGACATCTAGCCCTGCATTTAATACCTGCAACACACTTGAAAAATCTCCTACCAATAAATCCCAAAACAATTCTCTGCAAATAATCAATGATCCATCTAGTGACTCTGCTGACGGGTTTATTGGTGTTGACCGGAGACGTAACAGAGTTAAGAAATTCCTGTTAAGCTGGAATGCGGGATAGCTGAAAACGTAAAAGAATGTCAAATTGTTTCCTATCTGAAACAACGGAATATAACACCTACATATATTTCCGTTTTTCCAAGCAAAAGAAAAGGTACGACATCGGCTAAAATCCATTTTCGTTCGGCCGATTGTTCGTTAGTGCAACAACAAAATTTCTGGCCTCAGTTTGTCAACTGCAAGATTTGGCAATCAAAAGGAGAAATTAGATCTAATATTACCCATAACGGGAAGTTCTCAACTTATGTATAATGGAGCAAATAGAAGTCAGAGTTTCGTCACGTAATTTTGGTTGCCGTGTAAGGCAAAGAAGGCGTAGAGAAACGCGAGGTGTCAATTATAACAATCTAACCCGTATTAGATGTACAAATAATTATAATGAAAAAAAAACAAAAAACAAAATAAAGCTATACTCCCGAGAATTTGCTGCTTGAACGCACGCTCAATTAATGGAAAGGTTGATGAACTTGCGGCATTTATGTCCGTCAACAAAGTTCATATAGCCGCAATTACGGAGTCTTGGTTGACTGATGAGATAGAGGACGATCAAATATCGATTGGTGGTTATGTAATTCATCGTAAGGACCGGACACATGGCCGTGGGGTTTGCGTTTATGTGTCTCAGCAGATATCCATTACGCGATACTTGGAATTAGAAGATTTAAATCTAGAGTGTATGTGGTTGTGGGCTCGACCACCACGCCTACCGAGACCGCTATCTGCAATCGCATTATGTGTAGTGTATAATCCACCGGACAAAAGTGTGCAAGAACAGAGGGAACTTTGCGATTACCTTGTGTCCTCTATTGATACTATACGCTCTAAATACCCTGATTGTGGCATAGTCGTTTTAGGCGATTTTAATCGTCTCAATATACAGGATTTAGTTACAAGTCACAACCTTAAGCAAGTCGTCACGCGTCCGACTAGACAAGATTCAATCTTAGACTATATTATTACGAACTTGAAATCCTTTTACAAAACACCGGATATTTCTGCTCCACTTGGAACATCGGACCATAACGTAATCATGTGGATCCCAAAAGACATTTTTAAGGATGATAATAATACGTGTACAAAGCGCACTGTGCGTCGGTATCCTCAGTCAGGTTTGAATGGTTTTGGTTTATGGTCAACCAGGAATAAATGGTTTAGTGGACTCGGACTCAATCCATCGTCGGATGAGTTAGCGTCATCTTTTACCAATGATCTGAACACTGCATTCGATCATTTTTTCCAGTGAACACAATCAAATTTCATCCCACGGACAAACCATGGATTACTGGGCACATAAAGCAACTTATTAAAGAACGCCAACGTGCTTTCCACACTGGCGACGCGCAATTGTGGCGCCATTACAGACGGAAGGTCCAGATAGAGATTAAAACCAGGAAAAATAATTTCTATACCCAAAAAATCCATAACTTGCGAAAAGACGATGTCCGTCAATGGTGGCACACTATTAACACAATGTCAGGTAGAGCGAAAAGTCAACCTCAGTTTAAAATTGAGCGTGACGGACAGTTATTATCGGAAGGTGAACTGGCAGAGTCTCTAAATGATTATTTCGTAAGTGTAGCAAGTGATATCCCACCACTTGATATTTCAAGCCTTCCAACATTCTTACCAGCAGCGGTGCCGCCTCCTACAATTCATCCTCATGAGGTTTGTAGTAAGCTCTTAAAACTTCAGACTAATAAGGCTATGGGCCCGGACAGTACCGGGTGGCCCAAAAAAAAGTACTCCTGTTTGATTCGTAATAACATCTAAACAAGTATAGCTTTTAAAGAGAAATAACTTGCATCAAATAGAGGAAGGACCAACTTAGACTTTGATATATTACAGTTGTATTTCACTTAAAAATTCACGGAGATATTAATCTTTAAATTCGGGAGGATATTTCTGGATGTGTCTGAAATATGCAAAATCGGCGTATCAAATATTAATCAAGATTTGCCCGACTGAAACATGCACTATTACCAGTAAATAAATGACACTTGACAAATTGTTTATTATGAAACAAAGTATTATTATATCTACAAAATACAAGCAAGATTCATTCGTCCGAAATTCGCGTGTGTTCCTAGCACGAATACGTTTCCTTATTTCATGAGACCACTGCATCGTGAAGGATCGTCATTGGATCGTTCGTAGTTCTGAATTAGGGCATGCTGTCACAACGGAATTGTGAAGCTCTTCTAACTTCTGCAACGTTCTGAAATCTTGTTAAGAACACCCAAACTCTCTTGCCGTTTCTTAATCTTGGCAAGTTCATGGAGTAAACTGAGAATTATATGAAACACAATCAAACCATACAACTCCATAAGACATAACAATTAAGCAACTCCCCAGAGACATGCAACATTTTTGGAACAAAACGTAACAACATAGTAGCGTTGATACGGTGATGTGTATTTGCAAAAAGCAATATTATTTCCTTCAATAAAGAATATTCATCCTGCTCTAACCGAGAAATAATCTACTCAGTCTGTTTGAACCCATTAAAAACATAAAAAAATTAGGCTATTTAATAATACGAAAAATTTAAGCGCCTGCCTTCCATGGTCAGTCTTTCATGTACATTTAAGTTTGCAAAGACCTAATATTAAATACTTGCATAATTTCGAACGTTCATATTTCAGGGAACAATGAGCTAAGACTTACATGTAAGATGTCTAAATCTACGCCATATCCCTTACAAACCTTAACGATAATTCGCTGAAATACAAGTTAGCCTAATATGTCATTAAGCAAACAAACGCTGGAGTTAATATTTGATATGCCGATTTTCGCTAATTTTAGACACATTCAAAAATATGCTCCCCATTTTTAACATTAATATATCCGTGAATTTTTAAGTTAAATACAACTGTAATATATCAAAATCTAAGTTAGTCCTTCCTCTATTTAATGCAAGTTATTTCTCTTTAAAAACTTTACTTGTTTAGAAGTTATTACGAATCAAACAGGAGTACTTTTTTTTGGGCCACCCGGTATTCCATCACGAATTTTAAAAGAGTTCGCCTACGAACTTGCTGAGCCAGTTACATCAATATTTAATACATCTTTGTCCTCTGGACTAGTACCTGTTTTATGGAAAGATTCTACCATCATACCCATTCCTAAAGCGAAACAAACCCAGGTTGAGAGCGGTACCCGCCCCATCGCACTTACCCCTGTGTTATCGAAAGTACTCGAAGACTTTGTGGTTAGTTGGATGGTTGAGGACATAGGTGGACAAATCGATAATCGTCAGTATGGCAGCCGGAAGGGAACATCTACCACCCTTTGCCTTCTAGATCTTATCCACAACTGGCTTTCTAAAATGGACAACCCAGGTCATTACCTTAGAGCTTGCTTTCTGGACTTTAGCAAAGCTTTCGATAGAATAGACCACAATATTGTTATAACAAAATTGATCGATTTGGGAGTGCGCCGTTCAATAATCCCTTGGATTTGTAGCTTCCTTTCAAATCGCCGCCAGTATGTTAAGCTGGGACAGTGCGTGTCCCGATGGCTTTCAACTAGTGCTGGGGTCCCACAGGGTACCAAATTGGGTCCAATCCTTTTTGTCATAATGATTAATGATTTGAAAATAGTATCCCCGCGTTCCAGTAATTGGAAGTACGTAGACGACGTGACGATATCTGAGATTGTTCCAACAAGGGAGGTATCTATACTACAAAACGAATTGGACGAAATTGGTAATTGGACAAGTACCAATAATATGAAATTGAACCCCAAAAAGTGTAAAGAGATGATTGTCTCCTTTCGACGAGATATTGAGCAGCCACCACACACCTTAGTTGTTGAAACCATTAGTCTTGAAAGAATAGAATCCCACAAAGTATTAGGTTTAACGATCCAGAATAATCTGAAGTGGGATTTGCATATCAGTGAGATAGTAACCAAAGCATCAAAAAGACTACACATCTTACGAGTTCTCAAGCGCAATGGAGTTTCACCGTTTCATTTACTACGAGTACATTTTGCACTTATTAGATCCCTGCTTGAGTACTGCTGTCCGGTATGGCATTTATCATTGACCATTAACTTGTCAGATAAAATTGAACGGGTCCAGAAGCGCACAATGCGAATAATCTACCCCACATTAAGCTATGACGCTGCTCTGGACCAAGCTAAATGTTCGACATTACGCGCAAGACGTGATGGTTTGTGCATAAAAACTTTTGACAAAATCAGACAGCCTGATTCACGCCTTAATCATTTAATACCACCTTCTCGGGCCAATGGACACAATTGTAATTTAAGGTACGGAAATAGATTAACACTGTTTCCTTGTAAGACGGAGCGCTTTAAGAAAAGCTTTTTTCCTACTATGTGTTTTCAATCACATAACTTATAAATTTTGTAAATTTTGTAAATTTAAAAGTTCTTTCGATATTAATTCATAGATCAGTAAACTATTGTTGTAATATAATGCCAGTAACACAAGGTACTTTTTAATACTTTTAACTAAAGTTTGTAAATAATTTCGCAATTCGCTTTCATCGAGCGCGACGATTTTTATAATAAACCATTAATAATAAATATGAGATGAAGCGAACTAATAACGTACTTGTTTTTGTAATTTTATTGTTTTCATATTTGTTGTCTTTGATTAAATGACGAAATATACCTCGTATTTTTCTTGAAATACTATCCAAACTGTGTTAGTATTCTATATATAAAGTACTGTATAGAGTAGCATTTTTTACAATTGTTTTTTTTGCATATTTTTTCGGACTTTGTACTTTGCCCTCGCGTGACCTTTCCATTTTTTACAAATGTACAATGCCATATAATAAAAAACTTACTGACCTCAACCGTTCGGGCAGTACGGGAAAATATCCAACCTCGGTCTTGCTGTATTGACCTCGCTATCGCTCGGTCAATACAGCAAGACCTCGGTTGGATATTTTCCCGTACTGCCCTCACTCTCGGTCAGTAAGTTATTACTTATTAGTACTCCACTTAGTAGGGCTTTGTCCATAATAGGCAATACAATAATACACATCTACAGTGAAGCAAAATTGTTGAACTTTAATTTCATCAACTCTTATTTGCAGTCACACAGCACCAAATTCAAAAGGGTGGGGTACATGTCCAGTCTTTTTGCAATATTTTTGCATGATAATAACATAAGTGTTAGAAAATGAAAATTGCTGCAGTAGTACGTCAGATAATGACCATGTGTTACTTCACCACAGAGAATCATTCACCCGTTCCGCACGTTGTAACCAATAATTTATTGGCGTTGTAATGCCATTGTATGCAATAAAGTATTGGGTTGTAACTGAAGACAAAACCGCAAGCATTACACAAAAGTTTTAGTTATAAATGTAATTGGCTTGGCTTGGCGGATGATGGGCAGGCGGTAGGATATTTCCCCGGAGGGGTAGCCGGCCGGCTTCAGGGTTAGGGATTAGGGGTTAGGGATTATGGGTAAGGGTTTGGATTAGGATTAACGTTTGGATTAATTGTAGACCCATTGTAACCCAATACTTTATTGCATACAATGGCATTACAACGCCAATAAATTATTGGTTACAACGTGCGGAACGGCCGAATCATTACAGTCAGTGATTTTCATAACCCTAACTCCTTCAAACGATGGGGAATGTCCCTTAGGACCGTTGTGTGAAGTTTTATGGCGTTTTGATGCCAATCGACGCAGCCTTAGGGTTTACACTACGATACGACTGAAGTGGAAGTGAAAATTGAACAAGTGAAAGTTGGCCGCGGTATTCCCATGATATGCATACGAAGTATTGTACATTATATCAACATATACTCGAGAATAGTTATCCAGCTAAACATGTATGTCAAAATTATCACATCTTCTGGTTTTAAATCAACAATTTTGACGGATTTTGTGCAAGGACAGCTTCGGGTTCCGTTTCGCTTTGGCCGATGCTTGAAATTTCCCGGAAATACACTTATTTACCGGAAGTTGTCGTCTCCTCCGCAGGTTCTTCGACTACGCGCGCGACTCGACACAAAATGAATAGGAGCCGAATTTATGACCTCGGTGTCGTACCGACCCGAGGTAATTACTTTATGGTTTCCATGTTTGGATGGCCTGATCCAAACACGCGGGAATGTTGCAAGAGTTAAGAAAAGCGCGCGAAACGACCTGTGAAACGAGCTGTGTTTAAAACCAGCTTGAATATTAAACAACAATTAAAATATAAATATTCTGCATGGTACGAATTTAGTAAGCTTGATATACAGAAATTTTTGTTTAAAGAGAAATTGGTGGGGTATTCTGCTTTAAACTCCCGATATTTTAAAGTTTGTTTGTCTTGTATTGTGTAAAGGGTCGCTGTAATTGGCGGAAGCTGTAGCGTATACCCAGCCATGTCAATGTATGTATCGTTTATGTTAATGTATGTATAGCAAGTGATTTTAAGTTGATTTGGCAAAGTCTAATAAATAAATAAATAAATAAACACGAGCCGAAGGCGGGTGATTTTACGAGCCGAAGGCGAGTGATTTTGCGCGCTTTTCTTAACTCGAGCATCATTCCCAAGTGTTTGGATCAGGCCATCCAAACACGGAAACCATAAAGTAATTGTTTTATAAAATAACAACTTTCCGTGTTAAACTTTTACTTTAAAAAACTTTCACTTTAAATTTCCGTGTTTGGATGGCCTGATCCAAACACGGGTTTGGACCAGTCAGAGCACGCGTTACATACATCATCATCAATCAATTTTATTTAAAATGCGCTAGCCTCGCACAACTGAAAGCTGGTTTACAGGAGGGGCGTGATATATAAAACAGTAAAATATATAGAATAATATACAAAGAAAAATAAACTAAGTAAAGTAAGTAAAGAGAGTTAACTATAATTAAGTCAACATGGTTCTAAAATTGACTGAGCAAAGTCGCTCTTTTTGCATCTAATGGAAGATTATTCCACAGCATTGATGCACTATATTTAAAACTTCGCTTCAAAAAATTAGTTTTTGGTTTTGGAAGTGCTATATAGATCCGTTTCCTGATTTCGTAAATTATGGCCTCTATTAAGTTCTCTAAGTCTTACGAGGTTTTCTCTTAAACATGGCGAACAATTTTCATTAAGGATTTTATACATTAGGATACTCTTCAACTTAGCCCGCCTATAACATGTAGATTATCCCATCCCAAACCTTCCAAAAGATTACTTGATCTAATCCTATCATATCTTGCTCCAGTGATAACTCTAGCCGCACGATTTTGTAGTATTTGCAATTTATCTTTTAAGCCCCGTTTACACTACGCTCAATTTTTGGTACGGTACGGATAAAATTGGTACCCGTACCACTTTTCTGGTTCTTGGACTACCTATTTAGTCCAAGAACCAAAAGGTGGTACGGCACCAAAAATTAAGCGTAGTGTAAACGGGGCTTAGCTAAATAGGTAGTTAAAGAACCAAAAAAGTGGTACGGGTACCAATTTTATCCGTGCCGTACCAAAAATTGAGCGTAGTGTAAACGGGGCTTTAAAGAATCAAAATATGGTTGAATTAATGATGAAACAAGAGAGGTCTGCGGAACGAATGGTTTAATTCTCCTCAATGCTCCTATGCCTGAACAGATCTTCTTGCATATTTCTTCAATATTGATATCAAAAGTCAACCTGTCATCAAGATCAATTCCCAAACATTTATTCGAGACATCAGATGAAATTACGTTATTGTTCATGATAATGCTGTTGTACAATTCACCAACTTTGTTGGTCAAATTTTGTTTGGATCCTTTGATTTGGATACATGTTATTTTATAATTATCCTTGCATTTACCAAAGCAATATCGCGGTTGTCGCTGCATTATTCGTTTGATACTTCAATTGGACGTCACTTTAATTTGTCAGCTTCTTGACATGTATTTCTTGTTTTTATATTTATTTGGTTAAATATTTCAACTTGAATGAGAAATTTATTTTATTAAAGAATTCATCGGATCACACTGGATTGGAATTCATTATCAAAACTCGGATTCGGATTAGACAATTTCGGATCGGATTGGATTTTAAACATTTGGCAATTGTCGGATTATAAACGTCTAATCCGATCCGATGCACACCTCTACTTTGCAGAAGTTTGCAGAGACATGTAGACTCAATAAGTAATCTTCTGTTTTAGGTCGGCGAGCGTACAAACCGTATTCTCGATATACTCAAACACACGTAAAAGGTAAGCATTGTTTATTAAATTATGAAATCAGGTCTGTTGATGTCCCTGATGTACTTTTTAATGTAAGACGTGCGTGCATGCACAAATATATTTTTATATTTTATAAATAATGACAACTCTCCCAATTTGAAACAAATGTTTATATAAATCTGTTACTTCCAATGCCGAAAAGATAATTTCTCAAAGAAAATTCAAAGTTATGAGCTTTCGGCTGATGTCAGATAGGCTCCGTACGTCGACCTTTGTATTTAGTACATTAAATTAATAATTACTTATTTGTTATAGCAGTTATATATGTGTTTTGTATAATTGTCAATGATTTTTTTTGTGTATATATATATATATATATATATATATATATATATATATATATATATATATATATATATATATATATATATATATATATATATATATATATATCAGCAAATTCGGCATGGCTTTGGTGAGTGGCCATGTGGGTGTTCAGGAATTGTTGTGGCTGGTTGGGTTTGAATATACCATCGGGCTGATAGCTCAGTTGGTAGAGCGATGGGCTTGTAACCCAGAGGTCGCCGGTTCGAATCCGAATTAGTCCCAACTTTTCCTGTTCACTAAAAAATACTTTCCTACGGTGATTAACATATATAAAAATTATAAATGCCATATCGTGATGATTAACATATATATATATATATATATATATATATATATATATATATATATATA
>CACRXK020016829.1:0-11067 GCA_902702795.2 Paramuricea clavata | reverse complement strand
AAGTATAACAGGAAGTATAACAGGAGATTTTTTAGATAGATAGATAGATAGATAGATAGATAGATAGATAGATAGATAGATAGATAGATAGATAGATAGATAGATAGATAGATAGATAGATAGATAGATAGATAGATAGATAAACTTTATTTATACACGCTAACCCCGTCAACCGAAGCTGATTTCCACGAGTGGCGTGTGCAAAAATAGAAAAAATTCCATAAAGAAGATATTAAGAGCTATTTACAAAAAAATTGGCAAAATACTGAATTATTTACATGATACGAACGTTATTAGAATATTTACAGGCACATCAATTTACTTATTACTCTATGTCAATTATGTGAACAGCGATTTTATTTCTAAAGGAAGAAAGAGTTTTGCTTTCCCTAATTTCCTTTGGAATAGAATTCCAAAGGTATGCTCCGTCATACATGAAACTATTTTTCATATTGTTAGTATGCGGATTTGGTAAACTAAGACCACTTGAAATTTTCCGAAGGTTGTAATTTGTTTTCTCACTTTTGTATGAAAAAAGATTAATAAGTGATTTGGGACCCATTTTATTTAACACTTTATACATCATTTTTGCCTTAGCGTTCTTCCTTTCTGTTTTGAGTGGTTCCCAGCCTAGAGCACGTAAAGCAATAGAATGATTTACGTCATTGTTCATATCCGTAATAACTCTGGCAGCTCTATTTTGTAGTTTTTGGAGTCGTTTTGATTGCATTTCACCAAACACGTCCCATACTTCACAGCAGTAATCAAAGTATGGGGAGTATCTTTGTCAACAAAAGGTTTGACTCAACGAATAGCAGAGATTCCTGCTGTTATTTTTTTGCAAATATTTTCAGTATTACTTTTCCAAGATAAAGGCTGATCAACGGTTACTCCAAGATTTTTGCATTCATAAACTTGTTTGATTTGTTTATCTTCAATTAAAACATTGGGATGGAAATATAAATATTTTTTATCATTGGTTTTGAACCTGTTAACATAAACTCGGTCTTAGCTACATTGAGGCTAAGTTTATTTGCGGTTAGCCATTTTCTGAGGTTTTCTAAATCAGAATTTACTACAGTCACAATGTCAGTAATTGAATCTCCTAAGGCTGTCAGATTTCTGTCGTCAGCAAACAACCAAGGTTTTGTTTTGTTTAGACATTCAGGCAAATCATTAATATACAATAAAAAGAATAGTGGCCCTAAAACAGAGCCTTGCGGTACACCACATTTAATCAATTGTTCTGATGAAAAGGAGTTTTTTATCTGGCATTTCTGATATCGTTTTGTAAGATATGATTTGAGCAAAGTTAGAGCTTTTCCTTTTATCCCATAGAGCTCTGTTAGAGTCATGTTAATCCAAGATAATCCATCCCTGCTAATTCTCCTTTTGCCATTTTGAGAACTGAGTTTGTGGGAGGTTATTTGATCCACAAGCACAGATGCCACAATCACGTGTGTATTTAATTTAATTTTTTTACATCTTTTCAGGGCATCCCCAATGATTTGGACACAAGAACAAGATGATGCACTATGCAAGCAAATCCTGCTTATCGAACCATTCCGGTTCAGACCGAGGACTAATCAGAGTGGCAGTGCTTGGAGTAAAGTGTCAGATGAGCTGAACAAAATGGCTTCTCTGCAGATGAAAGTTGATCAAAGAGCTGTAAGGGATAGATAGATAGATAACTTTATTTATACATGCTAACCCCATCAACCGAAGCTGATTTCCACGAGGGGCATGTGCAAAAATAGAAAAAATTCCATAAAGAAGATATTAAGAGCTATTTACAAAAAAATTGGCAAAATACTGAATTATTTACATGATACGAACGTTATTAGAATATTTACAGGCACATCAATTTACTTATTTATACTCTATGTCAATGATGTAAACAGCAATTTTATTTGTTTTCTCATTTTTGTATGAAAAAAGGCAGGACTTAATTTGGGACTTTATTACTCCTGTTGTCTGTGCCTTCAATTTCTTATTATAAAACTAATAAAAAAAGATTAGTAAGTGATTTGGGACCCATTTTATTTAACACTTTATACATCATTTTTGCCTTAGCTTTCTTCCTTTCTGTTTTGAGTGGTTCCTAGCCTAGTGCATGTAAAGCAATAGAATGATTTACGTCATTGTTCATATCCATAATAACTCTGGCAGCTCTATTTTGTAGTTTTTGGAGTCGTTTTGATTGCATTTCACCAAACACGTCCCATACTTCACAGCAGTAATCAAAGTATGGGGAGTATCTTTGTCAACAAAAGGTTTGACTCAACGAATAGCAGAGATTCCTGCTGTTATTTTTTTGCAAATATTTTCAGTATTACTTTTCCAAGATAAAGGCTGATCAACGGTTACTCCAAGATTTTTGCATTCATAAACTTGTTTGATTTGTTTATCTTCAATTAAAACATTGGGATGGAAATATAAATATTTTTTATCATTGGTTTTGAACCTGTTAACATAAACTCGGTCTTAGCTACATTGAGGCTAAGTTTATTTGCGGTTAGCCATTTTCTGAGGTTTTCTAAATCAGAATTTACTACAGTCACAATGTCAGTAATTGAATCTCCTAAGGCTGTCAGATTTCTGTCGTCAGCAAACAACCAAGGTTTTGTTTTGTTTAGACATTCAGGCAAATCATTAATATACAATAAAAAGAATAGTGGCCCTAAAACAGAGCCTTGCGGTACACCACATTTAATCAATTGTTCTGATGAAAAGGAGTTTTTTATCTGGCATTTCTGATATCGTTTTGTAAGATATGATTTGAGCAAAGTTAGAGCTTTTCCTTTTATCCCATAGAGCTCTAACTTCCTCAACAGAATTTGATGATCAACAGTATCAAATGCCTTTTTTAAATCAATTAAAACTACTAGGTTAAACTTTTTCTGTCTATATTCATATACCAATCATTGGTACAGTCCAGCAATGCAGTTGCTGTGGAGTGAAATTCTCAAAAACCAAATTGTGAATTACTAAGGAGTTCATATTTTGTTAAATAGTTGTACAGTTGATCGTACATAACTCATTCCATAATTTTGCTAATGGCCGACAAAACTGATATCGGTCTATAGTTTCCTGGAATATTTCGTTGGCCATTATTATACAGAGGTATTACTCTACTTACTGAATATGTTGAAAACTTTCATTGCAGATCGGCATTACAATTGCTCATATCATCTCGCTTTTAAGAGGCCTATGTGAGTGAGATCTCACCAAGCGGGAACATCCGCTTGCTCATATGAAGGCGATTAGTAAAAGTAATAAAAAGGTGTGATCATACTGTACGTAGGAGAAGACGTCCCAGTAATGGCTGATCTCCATCCAGGAAATTTTCCTGGAGACCAGCCATTACTGGGACCTTATTGAACAGGCCCATGGCATAAACATGAAGTTCCCACGTGAATTTAGCAAGACAGCAAAATGTATTATTACCTCCAAAGACTTTTTATTGCCGGCAATTACTTCAAAGGATTTTGGCTCGGTAAAGCGGGCCACAATTGTTCGTTTTCCTTAGGAGTTCGAGGTACTTGTAGCGGGAGGGGGTTTTAAAGTATATTCTCAATATTCTGTAAGATTTTCCTGGGTTGGCACCAGTGAATAAAGGCACTGATAGTTGTTAATAAATGCCTTTATGAATAATTATATCACACTTGCGTCGGTTTTCTTTGTTCGTCCGAGGTTTATAACTAGCTTATAGACCCTGAATAAATGATTGGATTAAACTTGTAGACAAAACGCGAGAATTTTTCATTAAAAATTTTTGAAAATGACAAAATATGTTGGAAAACCTCCGCAAGTGTGATATAAGTTAGTTATAAACCTCGAAAGTTGGTTTATAACTGATATATTGCAATATATCAATTATAAACAGTTAATATCAATATATCAGTTATAAACCTCCTACTCGGTTTATAACTCTTACTTATAATTTTCGATTCTGGCGCAGGTGTGCAAAGTTCACAAGTGACAACTGAGAATGGGAATGTTATTTATCAGGATAACATGGATAACAATAATTTATATCAATTATTTCATAACGTTACAAAGTTACAACATATTTCATAACGCTACAAAGTTACGAGACACGTTTTATATGTTCCAGCCAGCTGCAAGCCAATAGTTTTTTTTGCATATAAAGTCCGGGAACACCGGATGAGAGTTTATAATCTATTGACTATTCTTACGGGATTCAATTTAAGCACTATATTTAACAAAAGAAAAGTTTAATAAGTGTTTCAAATACATTTTTAATATTTTAATACAGGATAGAGTTGGGAAGTATTATAACCAAGATCTCGTGACTGTCCTCTATCGAGCATGCGCAACCTTGTTTAATCCAGGCTTTAAGCTGGTTACAGACAAACAAGTTATCGGTGACAAGTTTTCATATGACAAGTTTTCTTTGTCAATTGCATGTGTGTACGTACAACAAAGTTTCTATGATAATTTTTTTGGGTTTCTGACCGCCACGATATATAGCTATTATATTGTTAACTGTTATGATATAAATTGCCGACAAACCACATGCATAATAAGCCAAGTGCTTAGATTATTTTGCCAAATTTGCTCTGCTGACCCATACAGACGAGCAAAATTTGTATTTTGCGAGAAAAAACTTACTCGTCTGTAATTGGCTTTAACCTCTCAAAATGCTTGAGAGGTGTGTGACCATAATTTCGCTCTTGTGAACAGGTAATTACATAGATAAATAATCTCTTATTTTCCCACTCTAGAACAAACGATGCATGTTGATGCAAAATGCCAAACTAGCAAAAAGTTGTCATGTGGTACCCCCAGGAAGGCAAAGCTACGAAAAGTCATTGATGGACAGCGAAAGAGATTGAAAAGAATGAGAGAGGCATTGAATATGAAGCAAAAAAGAAAACCCATTTTACAAAAAGAAAAAGTGATGACCATTCTATGACAGTTCTTACCTGATAATATCACTAAATTCATACTGATCGGTGAGATTAACCAGCTCTCTTCGATTAAGCCAGACATTCTATAATCATTGCGTGCTACTACATTTGCAATTCTCGGTCGTAAGCCATCTCGAACATATGTATTTAAACACAATACTTAATACATTTCCTTCATCCTTCAGGTTCTCTGTTGTAACTGTACCATTACAGAGTTGGCTTGCTCTGGATGGAATAACTTCAGAGACTGGACAATCTTCTGTTCTTCAAGCTTTAAATAAGATAGTTTGTGCTTATAATGTTGTTCAAATGAATATATTAACACTTTGTAAGCATTTCCTTGATGTAGAAATTCAATTGTGCTTGTATTGTATGGTCGATGGTGCCAGAATGAAATTTTAAAGCAAATCCTTTAAGAAATATCTTGCAAACTCAGTAGTGGGAAAATCTACATGAAAATAAAGGTGACAAACATGATTAACTTGGAGACTCCTATTTATGTACATATATATTGAATGTAATTTCCATTGATCAAAAACCATAGGGAGCCACCACCTTAAATCTAACATCTGAATTTTGATCAATTGTAATTAATTTTAATTTGAAAAACCATTTGTACAAATCATTCTAATCCATTTGTACAAATTGTTCTATTGTGACACACGACCCTTTTTAAAAATATATATCAGGTCTCCTGCCCATAGTAATAGTAAGCTTATCCCCCTCCCTTTACCGGCTGGTTAATTTTGCAGGTTGCAGGTTGCAGGTTCGCAATTCCCTACATCCAGACGATGAATGAGACCAGTGACTGATCTCCTCTTCCGGTTTTCATCACAAACACTAACTTTATTCAAACAAAAATACCAATACTGGTATATATACTGTATACAATAGAGCAAATGTCTATTATAAGCTATACTAGAAAATACATGGATGCAGAAACCCTCGCCTTCCTGACAAAACTATTATGTTTTCCAAACATGAAGTATTGTCATGGTAACACGATAATTTTAAGAATAGTTTTAAAATTGAAAAATCCCCCCAAATTATCAATTTCCCAAACATATATATGCTAGGTAAGTTATTATACGTAATACAAGCTTCAATTTAATGTAAAAATCAACCACAAGTGCTTCGCAAAACGTTTCAAAATGTTCTTAAAACTAAACTGCCTTTTATCGGTAAACATTGAGTTTCAAAATCGAAATAAATTGATTTCAAATTCTTGCATGAAAATAACTCGCCATCATGCCACAGAGATCATGCTGAAAACCAGAAGTAGAGAAAAGTCACTGATCTCATTTATTGTCTGGATGTTGGGAATTGCGAACCTGCAACCTGCAAAATTAACCAGCCGTCCCTTTACCACTTTATCTCTATAATAAATTAATGATATTATGTATACATACATATATACAGCCAATTCAAAAAAAGGTTGTCCTTTGAAAAACCTTAAACTCTAAACCTTAATGGGAGCACAAGTTTCAAGCTTAGTAGTTGAATATTGCAGTTATTTGTGAAGGGTTCAAGGTTTTTCAAAGGACAACCTTTTCTGAATTAGCTGTGTATATATTGCATTATATTAGCTGTGTATATATCGCTCTGCATAAGATTTTGCAGAGTTTGAGAATCAAGTGTAATACCTAAGAGTAAGAGATTGTTAAATATGGCAACTACTGAGAAACAAAATCACTCTGAAGAACATGGAATTTGGGATAATTTTATTAAAAATCCACTTGATGGTTCAACACCTATGTGCAGAAAATGTCAGGAAGTTGTAAGTCGTGCAAGCTCCACTTCAAAAGCAACGGCATGGGGAAATGGGCCTTTGTGGTCTCATTTAAGTCTGTAGGTTCGAACAATGAACAATGGCGGCAGCAAGGTCTACTGCTAAACTGATTATCATCTTAATCTACTGGCCCTGATGGCATACCAGCATACCTTTTAAAGCGCTGTTCTGAAGTCATTGCTCCGTCTTTAACAGTTCTCTTCGAGTTGTCTCTTCAGCAGGGTGTATTTCCTTCTGAATGAAAACTGCTAATGTGGTTCCAATACCTAAGAAAGGTGACGTTCATGAAGTCACCAACTACAGACCTGTTTCATTACTCTCCCAAGTTTCAAAAGTACTTGAACGCTTGATTTTTAGACAGGTTTCTTCTTTCACTCTTTGTATGACATTCAACATGGCTTTCACTGCAATAGGTCATGTGTTACTCAACTTTTGAATGTGTTTCTCGGTCGTGCTCTTGATTCTGGCAATGAAATTGATCTTCTTTATCTTGATTTTCCTAAAGCTTTTGACTCCGTATCTCACGGCAAACTCTTGTTTAAACTAAAATCTTTTGGAATTTCCAGTCAACTTCTTAACTGGTTGACTGATTATCTCCATAATCGGAAAAAGCGTGTCGTTATCAAAGGAGTTTCTTCATCTTTCCTTAACGTGTTAAATTTGGTGTGCCACAAGGTAGTGTCATAGGTCCACTACTTTTCATTTTGTATGTGAATGATCTTCCAGAGGTAACTAAGAATTCTACTGTTGCACTTTTTGCTGACGACAGTAAATGTTACCGTGCAATTCAGTCACCAGCCGACCGTGATCTCCTACAGACTGATCTTAACTATGCACAACTGGTCGATCTCTTGGCAATTGAAATTTAATGTATCTAAGACACTGTTGCTCAGAGTATCTCGAAAACGCAACTCTCCAACTCACTCTTACCACCTTAACAATCAACCTGTTAAGATTGTAGCCAATCAAGTCGACCTGGGTGTGGTTGTGAGCAATAACCTTAAGTGGTCCCCTCACATTGCCAGCTGTACTGCTAAAGCCAACTGTTTGCTTGATTTTCTTCGGAGAAATTGTTCTCAAATGACTGATACTCGCTGCCGTTGGCTTCTCTATCTCTCACTTGTCCGATCTCACCTGTCTGACGCCAGTGAGATCTGGGCACCCCAAGCCTCGTCACACGATCTTGCGATCCTGGAAGGTTTTCAGAGATGAGTTACTAAATTTATTCTTCAAAATTATGAGTTGCCTTATCTTGAGCGTCTTAGGAAACTTAATTTATTGCCTATATCTTACTGGCTTGAAATAAAGGACCTCGTCTTTTTTTCCAAATGCAAACAAGGCCTCTACGACCTAGATATCTCCTCTTTTGTCACCTTTTCTTCTAATCGCTCATCTCGCACCCGTTCAAGTAAGGACAACTTGCTTCAAGTCAATCCATGCAAAACCTCTCTTTTTAGAAACTCTTTTTAACCGAATTGTCTTTCTATGGAACAATCTCTCTCCGATCATTCGTAACAGTTTGTCTGTTTCATCCTTTGAGCTCCAGCTCCATTCTCACTACTCTTCTCAATTAGACTCTTTTTTCAATCTTAACAGAATGTGCACTTGGAAAACCTTCTGCTCTAAATGCTGTTCTTTCAACTTAAGCTGTTGCCCATAATCTAAACTATTAATTTTTATATAGCTATGTAAATAGTGTTCTAGTCCTTGTCTTTAATGTGTGTCTACCTATTGTATTATATCGTATCAGGTTGGTCTTCACATGGGACTCATGTACTGTTGACCATACCTTCAATCATTTTTATAATTTTTGTATGATTGTAAAGTTAATAAATAAACAAGAACGAGGCAATACGTCGTACGTTGAAAGAGAAAAAAAAATTTAAACATAAATAAATAGGCGTGTCATTTTGTTGACGGAGAACATTGTGTCAAAGAAATGTGCGCTCCTTCCAGGCAACATTGGACGATTAGTGTTCATATTAAGTTCAACAACAATACGTTTTTAATAAACACTGATTTTGGCAATGTGTACTTGTATTTTATTGTTTTGTTACTTTTGTAGTTAGTGTACTAAATTCAGTATTTTAGTTTTATAAAGTTTACACAATTTCTGTCACTAGATTTCTTTCACTTAGTTCACCAAGAAAAAGCCTTGGTACTGGTAACAAAATTAAGTTATATCATATTCTGTATTATTCAGTTATAGACTATATATAATAATATATTATAATCTAATATTCTGTATAGAACATATATATATATATATACGTGTTGCAAAATAGCCGGAGTTCAGAGCTATGATGTGGCCGGAGCTCAGAGCTATAATTCGGCCAGAGGGGAAAAACCGGAGTTTACACAGCACTATACCATTGCCATCTTTGCCCAGGGGTCATTCCATGTCAAATCATCAGATTTTTTTGAAATTTGTAACCCACTACTTTGGATTTGGCTAATTTTTTAATCATTAATAGCAATATGTAAGAAATGAATGTATACAAAGTTTGAAGTTAATATCTCAAACGATTATTGATTTATGGCTCATCAAAAATTTACTGGTCTTAGCGTTAAAGCTACCTTAAATTTCACTTCCGCTAAAATACCTAACTTTAAAACCTCTTAAAATATTTTGTATACGTGCTTATACTCTGCAATTTCGCATTCTGAACCTTCTTATGACGGCGAATCTGAAAATCATATTTAAAATACGATAAAATAGTAGCACATGCTTTATGTTTGCCAATAAATTACGACTTCCGGTTTTGACAAGTTTTTGACGTCATCGTTTCAGGGCAAATTTTCGTTATGTCTCCGAGCAATTATGGGGTTATTGTGTATGTCATGTGAAAGAACACACTTCAAACTATCAGAAAACACTAATTTAACCATTTGCATATGACGGAGACAAATTGCAGCTCCCGTTCAAAAATTTAATTTACAAGACATTTTTTCCGGCATTGGAAATGTATAATTTATTCAGTAATACTAATGTACAATCAATCTATGCAAAATGATTTTTTTTTATTTGTTTAGAAGTTGTTCAACCACCACTAATGCCTTTCGCAGTAGTTTCCCCATTTCTATAGTGATTTTCCAGAACATAATTTATATGCTTAATAATTTCATGAGCCATGTATTTACCACCATTAATTGGTATCACCAGTGAAATACCATCATAATATCTAATGATTTTTCTAGTACAGTGTCTTTAGAAATGTAAATTTATAGCATCAACATAATTTACACATCGTTAATCAGATGGTATATATGTGGCGTCTAGTGTAACCGTCAGTTATAGTTAAAATTCACATCGAGTGGCAAGTAAAGGAATTAGATAAGTTATTGTGTGATCATAGTATATAACTGCATGGAACTTTGTTGGTTTGGTGTAAATCCAGGAGATTGCCATAAGACATCATATGTGCGGAGAACTGGTTTGAAAAATCTTGCAGATTTCACAGATGAGGAACGGAATCTCCTTCTGTGGAGAGGAGGAAAGAGGGAATGTGTCACTGATGCAGAACAATTACAGATATGCTACCACCACAATGCAAAACTAGGAACAATATTTGAGAAGAGGTTTACTAAATGCTGCAATTTGTTCAAAATTCACAAGCGAAATGTTAAAGGTGGCCATAAAATTTCATTACACTTAGCAACAAAACTTGTTGACCTCAGATATGAATGTGTTCCCGGTTGGCAGCTTTGCAGGACATGCTATGATAATGCGCAAAAAGATGAAACTATTGTCGACAAGGAGACCTCGCAATCTGAACATGAACCGAATAAGTTAGATTCAACGACAACAGATTTTTCAACAGACGAGATTGATTCAGATGAAGCAAGAAACCTATCAAGAGATAGCTTGAACAGAAGTCTTGAGTCGATTGGAGGTTCACCTATCACAACACACAGTATGCCAAAGCATCGCAGAGTATCTTATGTTAATGAGAAGATAGACAGAACTGTAGGCTGTCTTAAACGATCATTTGCAGCAGCTGTTGGTGTGGAAGAAAGTAGTTTGGTAGCAGAAAACGAGAAGTGTTCAAAAGGGTCGGTATCTGAAGAAATGAAAAAAAAGGCCAGTGACCTTGACAAGCTGACGGAGCAAATGCGAGAAAAACTGACATTAGGAACTACCACATCTGAAGAGAAAATTAAGATCCTTACTCTCACGCCTGAGTCTTGGTCAATCCCAAAAGCAGCCTCGTATTTTTGTGTGTCTGAATATTTAATTAGACAAGCTCGTGAATTGAAGAAATCTCGTGGTATACTTGGTACCCCTAATAAAAACCATGGTAAACCTCTCCCAATAAGCACAGCAGAGCAAGTGCAGTTATTCTT
>CACRXK020016828.1:0-11068 GCA_902702795.2 Paramuricea clavata | reverse complement strand
GAATCTCAAATCTAAAACATCAGCCAAACAATAAATTTCACTTGTAAAATATTGTTACGGAAGGGCTTTAATTATTTGCACACTTTAACTGCAATATATACAATCCATAATATATCGAAACTTCTATAATATATCACACTTCTTTAGAAAAAAGCGAGTAATAGCAGTCCATTATCGATCTGAGTGACAAGGCAACATATTTTACAGAGGGCTATATTCAACGGTGAATATCTCGAAAACGGTTGCGGGACCGAGGGGGGCCGGCTGGATAGAATTAAAGATTATACTTTTGTTTAACTAATCGTGAAAAAAATAGCGACATCGAACCGTGGAAATTTGAGATTTTTGTCTTCAAAGATTGTTGACAGAAACGCCACTAAATTACATCGCGACGGCATAGCGCCTAAAGTGAGAGGTCAAAATAAACTGGAAAATAACGCTTACCTTTGAAGATACCGTTCCAATGGGTAGATTCACTGTTGTAAAAGTAGTATCGCGTGAAATTTCCAAAAAAATGTGCATAACAATATGAAAAAAGTCGATATTTATGAGCCCTATGTAAATTTTCGATGCCAAAAGCTTCATGCGAGCATGAGGAAAATGGCGCAATTTGATTGGTCGAGAGATTCGCCCAGATTCGCCTAATTAGCTGTCCAACCTCCTCTGCCTTCACACAATCCTTACACAAATACAAACACACACAAATACACACACACACTCAACACTCCCATGCATGCACACACACGCCAGTACGAGATATAACAAATGAGTATCGTTCAGTAACCAGTATAGTAGTGCCTGACGACGAGAACAGTTCTTCGTCTGCTAACGTTACACCCGTTTTCAAAATTACGCGACCAAGGACGAAATTGCTAGAGTTGACATGTCAGTTTTATGTCATTCGGTCACGAAGTTTAAACTTTGAGTTTTGCGGTTCCTTGTCGATGTATATGCTTTGTATGCTTTATATAAACAGGCTTACAATGATTTTCAAGATATTTTAGTGAGAATTATTGCAAAATTTAAGCACAAACAAAATCATAACATATCGTTATAGTCTAGCGCGCGTGTTTTATACGGACAGCTAAATTCCAGGATAAATTGTTATTTTTCAAACTTTAAAAGTTATTCACGGCACATATTTCTGTTGTAATTGTTTGTATAGTGCTTTAGTTTGTATATCTAAGTTATCTAGCTCATTTTTGTTCCGTTTTGGTATTAAATACGATTTAAAATGTCTTTTGCCAGTTTGTTTACGTTTGCTATTTTTAGCAGTTTTTGTGACATAAAACTGACATTTGAAGTAAGAGTATTTTTCAGGGAGGTCGCGTAATTTTGAAAATGGGTGTAAAGGTCTGTCTGTCACATTTTTTGTCGACGTGCTAATGGCAGCATTTGTCATTTCTTTCATCTTTGAATCCAAAGCTCTAAATGATGAAAAATTGTCGTTCTTTGCCAGGATGTTCAAATGAAACCTCATATATAAGATCGTCTTTGAAATGTCTGAATAACCCGCAGTAACAATGTTACATAAACTGTTCGCTGGGTATGACAGTTATGGCTTGCCACCTCTCCTAGCTTCCAAAAACAAATCTTGTTAACCAATAGTCGAGAAAGCACGAAATCTTGTGTCGCATTAATCGCTACAAGTTACTTCGCTGCGACAGCCCCGTCCATGTTTTCGAAAAACGCCTATGCCAATTACTGACATATTAATGAACCCTAAAACCGAATCAATCAAACGCTGAAAACCAAACAAAGACCAAACATTGTAGTTAAAATCCCTTCGGCAAAATAAACTAATCCCGATCGAAAAAAACCTACTTCATCATAATTAAAAAGGAACAATACTAATTATTTGTTAACAATACACCTATAATTAAAACAGACATTCCTCGTGGGGGTGATCATGTTCTAAGTCGGATAGACAATGATCACTTGTGTTCAGTGGGATTATAGACTCCCTCGAATTAGTTAGACTGCCACTCGGGCCTTCGGCCCTCGTGGTCGTCTAACTAATTCTCTGGAGTCTATATCCCACTGAACACGCGTGATCATTGTCTATCCTATACTTGTTTTATATTTTGAACTTATCCGCCAAACGTCCGTCCAACATTATTGAAATACTGCCTCGTACCCAGGCGTCTCTTTGTAAAAAAACAGTGATGCGCATAGGATGGGTTTACATGAAGTATTCTAGTGGGGAGAGATGGCGAGGGGCTTGTTGGAGTGTTGGGAAGAGTGCACTTGAAATGCGAGACGTCTGGCAGTTCTTCGTCGATTTCTTGCAAGTTTGTACGATTTCTTGCAAGTTGTGCTATTTCGTTGTCGTTTACGATTTTTTGTTACCTGTTTTTGTTGAATTGACTAATGTTAATATTCTTCTGTCATGGCGTGAATTCATGCTGTTATTCTTGGTATATATGTCATATGCCTTATTTAAAGTCCATGGAAATTCCAATATTAACATGTCAACAACCGAAGCGTCGAAAAACTAGACTTGCAGGAACTAGATTTGTAAGCTATAACTATGTAAAGGTACAAACTATAAAATTGCACTGTTATAATAAATAGAGAGTTTGGCAACCTACAATCCTGGCCAAAACTCATGTGGACACTTAATCCACTTTTGCAAAAATCATGACAAACACCTAAAACTTGAATTTACTTGCATATCCCCCACTCCCCCTCTTCAATGTTGCTTATCCGACTTAACCACACTTCGTATTTGATGAAAAATCCCATTCAACATTGGCATGGGGGAGCGGGGGATAATTATTTAGGGAAAACGCCTTTCGAGGCCAAATTCTGTGGGTTGTCCACAACCTTTTGTCCAGGATTGTCTGAAAAATGATGAGCATGGAGAAGCGCTGTTTTATCACTTGTTCGTTAACATTCGATATGTCTGATGAGACTATAACACTTACCTATGTTTTCTAAGTTTTTGCTATACAGTTTGATAGCTGATGACGTCACAATTAGTCATTACGTCACTTCCGGATGTTGTAAATATAAGCTAATTTGTGGGAAGCGTGCGTAAAACCAACTATACTGAATAGGTGCTAGCATAACTTTTTCTCAATCTTATACATGGAAGGTACACCGACTTTACTGTTCAGATACATAGCCCAGGAGCGCATTTAGGCTTTAGTAGGAGAGAAATTGACGGTGCAGAAAATTTTCAGTGTCATATCTGTACGGAGTTTCAGTATGATTCCAGAACGTCTCAAGCTATGTAGCAATTACCTTATTCCATTGAATAAATTATTGTACTTTTGCATATTTTTAGTGATTTTAACGACTCCTGTAGTTTTGAAGAAAAGCCTATATTTTTATACACAGCCCTAATATATTACGCGCCAATGACAAGATCTAGAACCTTGCAATATCAAAATAAAAAAGCATCAGTACTCAAAATGAAATATATCATGTTAACCTTTTTCGCCATTTGAAAGGCAATATAATTTGACATTGAAGATTCGTAGCATTTCCAAAGATAAGTGTCTATCATAAACTGGTACGCGAACTCGATACAGCTACGGCCATTAAATACATACAATTCACTTATATATACTTGTAAATATTATATTACAATTGAAGTTTGTCAAAGAATGCAATATTGCCGTACACTTTCGAATACCGTGCGCCAACTATAGCACGGTCTACAGTAACTTCGAACTTGAATTATACACAATTACTGCATTGAAATGTAACGATCTTTTTGTTAGGAGACTACCTACATATTGTACTTGTTATTAAAATGTTTTCATAATTTACACAGTAAAGCAATAAAAAGTTACCACGGTCTACATATTAAAAGTAGCTCTTTGAATATAATAGATCATAGCTCATTAGTATTCATGAAAATACGATTTTTGTGTGTAGACCGTGGCGATTTTTAAGGCATAGCTGATTTTATATGTCTTGCTGCATACTGGTGCAAAACGTAATTGGACAAGCCTTCTAATCTATATTTTTAATCGTTTGCGCGCTTATATACTTCTAAAATCACTGCAAAAAAAAGTGTAGACCGTGTTTCGAGCTTTGAATATTATGTTACACATCACGTCACTCGATGGGAACGTATAACATATCAACTTAACAACTATAGCAAAGCCCTGTAACTTAATATAATTCAGATGTTTAGTTCTTGCCTTAATTAAATCATGTACATATAGGTTTCTGTCAAACATGGTATTCAGCAAGTTTTAGATGCACCTTGAAATTGCACTGTCAGAAGGAAGCTGTGATATATAGTTAAAACATACAAACGTACTGGCATATATCGTAAGCGGCAACACTTGCAGTTAACGAATTATAATACTTGTATGAAAAATGTCATTTAGTTGTATAAATTAGATTCTCAAGCACTTCAGGAATGCATAAACAAACTTGAGACTAGTACAATATATACTCTGTCATTCTCGTCACATAATTATTGCTAAACATTAGGCTCGTTGGGCGCGTTTCTTGGTTAGGAAATCTGTGTCTTTACCGGACAATTTTTTTTTTCAAAAGATGGTCAGGAATGGATTATTGAGATGCAAACAAGCGCAATTTTACTGACAAAGCATAGTTTTTGCCTTTTTGTGTCATATTAGATACAAGAACCGTCTATTATTTTCTATGGTGATTTTCAGACAATCCTGGCCAAAACTCATGTGGACACTTAATCCACTTTTGCAAAAATCATGACAAACACCTAAAACTTGAATTTACTTGCATATCCCCCACTCCCCCTCTTCAATGTTGCTTATCCGACTTAACCACACTTCGTATTTGATGAAAAATCCCATTCAACATTGGCATGGGGGAGCGGGGGGATAATTATTTAGGGAAAACGCCTTTCGAGGCCAAATTCTGTGGGTTGTCCACAACCTTTTGTCCAGGATTGTCTGAAAAATGATGAGCATGGAGAAGCGCTGTTTTATCACTTGTTCGTTAACATTCGATATGTCTGATGAGACTATAACACTTACCTATGTTTTCTAAGTTTTTGCTATACAGTTTGATAGCTGATGACGTCACAATTAGTCATTACGTCACTTCCGGATGTTGTAAATATAAGCTAATTTGTGGGAAGCGTGCGTAAAACCAACTATACTGAATAGGTGCTAGCATAACTTTTTCTCAATCTTATACATGGAAGGTACACCGACTTTACTGTTCAGATACATAGCCCAGGAGCGCATTTAGGCTTTAGTAGGAGAGAAATTGACGGTGCAGAAAATTTTCAGTGTCATATCTGTACGGAGTTTCAGTATGATTCCAGAACGTCTCAAGCTATGTAGCAATTACCTTATTCCATTGAATAAATTATTGTACTTTTGCATATTTTTAGTGATTTTAACGACTCCTGTAGTTTTGAAGAAAAGCCTATATTTTTATACACAGCCCTAATATATTACGCGCCAATGACAAGATCTAGAACCTTGCAATATCAAAATAAAAAAGCATCAGTACTCAAAATGAAATATATCATGTTAACCTTTTTCGCCATTTGAAAGGCAATATAATTTGACATTGAAGATTCGTAGCATTTCCAAAGATAAGTGTCTATCATAAACTGGTACGCGAACTCGATACAGCTACGGCCAGTAAATACACACAATTCTCTTATATATACTTGTAAATATTATATTACAATTGAAGTTTGTCAAAGAATGCAATATTGCCGTACACTTTCGAATACTGTGCGCCAACTATAGCACGGTCTACAGTAACTTCGAACTTGAATTATACACAATTACTGCATTGAAATGTAACGATCTTTTTGTTAGGAGACTACCTACATATTGTACTTGTTATTAAAATGTTTTCATAATTTACACAGTAAAGCAATAAAAAGTTACCACGGTCTACATATTAAAAGTAGCTCTTTGAATATAATAGATCATAGCTCATTAGTATTCATGAAAATACGATTTTTGTGTGTAGACCGTGGCGATTTTTAAGGCATAGCTGATTTTATATGTCTTGCTGCATACTGGTGCAAAACGTAATTGGACAAGCCTTCTAATCTATATTTTTAATCGTTTGCGCGCTTATATACTTCTAAAATCACTGCAAAAAAAAGTGTAGACCGTGTTTCGAGCTTTGAATATTATGTTACACATCACGTCACTCGATGGGAACGTATAACATATCAACTTAACAACTATAGCAAAGCCCTGTAACTTAATATAATTCAGATGTTTAGTTCTTGCCTTAATTAAATCATGTACATATAGGTTTCTGTCAAACATGGTATTCAGCAAGTTTTAGATGCACCTTGAAATTGCACTGTCAGAAGGAAGCTGTGATATATAGTTAAAACATACAAACGTACTGGCATATATCGTAAGCGGCAACACTTGCAGTTAACGAATTATAATACTTGTATGAAAAATGTCATTTAGTTGTATAAATTAGATTCTCAAGCACTTCAGGAATGCATAAACAAACTTGAGACTAGTACAATATATACTCTGTCATTCTCGTCACATAATTATTGCTAAACATTAGGCTCGTTGGGCGCGTTTCTTGGTTAGGAAATCTGTGTCTTTACCGGACAATTTTTTTTTCAAAAGATGGTCAGGAATGGATTATTGAGATGCAAACAAGCGCAATTTTACTGACAAAGCATAGTTTTTGCCTTTTTGTGTCATATTAGATACAAGAACCGTCTATTATTTTCTATGGTGATTTTCAGACAATCCTGGCCAAAACTCATGTGGACACTTAATCCACTTTTGCAAAAATCATGACAAACACCTAAAACTTGAATTTACTTGCATATCCCCCACTCCCCCTCTTCAATGTTGCTTATCCGACTTAACCACACTTCGTATTTGATGAAAAATCCCATTCAACATTGGCATGGGGGAGCGGGGGGATAATTATTTAGGGAAAACGCCTTTCGAGGCCAAATTCTGTGGGTTGTCCACAACCTTTTGTCCAGGATTGTAGTTCAATGTAATGTGATTCTGGTCTGAATGTTTGGCCAATGCTGGAAAACTTGGATTGATCAGTAATAATATGGGTAGTTGCACCACAATTCACCAGACGTTTGCTCGGGGGTTCTACATTTATCTTGCTAACAACCTGCTGTGCTTTAATCTGAAATGCAAATGTATGTTCTCCCTGCTCAACATTCAAAGCTTTGTTAGCTTTATTGTTCTCGCTTTTGCCTTTATTTTTATTTTTACGACAAGTGTTATCATTGTGTGTGGAACTGTGGCAAGTTTTACACCATAATTTCTCCTTGGGTTTCCCTTTATTTGGACACTGACGAGCAAAATGACCTGGTTCGCCACAAGAATAGCAAAATTTCTTGTCCTTTATACCGAATGAATCTTGTTTATGTCTATTAATTGTCTGCAAAATCGAGTCTCCCTCAGTAGAATTGCTTGCTCTAGCTCGTTCAGTCTCCTCAAAACTTCGTAAGGCTCCTTTAAAGTCACTAAATGTCTGTTTCTTTTCATTTTGTGTTGTTACTACAGTGAAGGGCTTGAAAGTTTCTGATAGAACTTTCAAGACCATAGCAATCAAAAGACTATCGGTTACGTTCTCACCAGCATTTTTGAGGGGTGCCGCTGCAGTTTCTGCCCCTATAACATAGTCAGTAACCATTTCATGCGGTGATTTTACCAAGGATGTAAGTTCAGTATACAACAAAATGATTCTTGGCTTACCAGTTCCAGCATAATGTCCTGTTAGGATTTTCAATGCTTTTCGCTCATCGTCAACAGCATCTCTCATAATCAGTGAGAGGCTTTTATCATTAAGAAACTGGATAAGTTCCGCGAAAGCTTCTGCGTTCTTATCGTCACTAACCTCATCTTCGTCGGATGCCACAATTGTATCTCTCAACTTTTGCAATCGCATGTAGCCAAGGAATTTAATTTGCCATTGCTCGTACTTTCTCTCATCTCCATCGAACAAAAGTCTCCCATATCTCCCAGGAATATCTCTTCTGGCCCCATAACCTGTTGCATTTTGCCCTTGACTCATGATAGAGGCAATATATTAAGGATTAAATAAGTATTTTATTGACGGCACAAAACGTTCAAACTACATTCGCCATGACATGTGTGCAGATCAGTAAACTAAAACAATTACATTAATTATCCCTAATTGAACATCGGTCTACAACGATAACCCTATATTTATATATGTATATATATATATATATATATATATATATATATATATATATATATATATATATATATATATATATATATATATATATATATATATATATATATATATATATATATATATATATATATATATATATATATATATATTTATTTAATCTTAAAAATTGTATATATATATATATATAGATTTCATATTTTTATGTCTTTGTTTGACATTCGACAAAGCAGCAACACTCGCTAAGTACGAGGCGCGCATAAGTCTATACAATGAACTATAGAGTGCTCAAGAACGTGGTACCCCGAACGAGCATAATATATGCTCGTTATTAAATTAACTTGAGCACTTTTAGTGCAATGATCTAATTGTTTACTTAAACACCTGTAACCTTATTGTTGGTGGCATAATTACCCTTCGTTTCTACCTGTTGCACTATGAATTGCCTAAAGTATATATAACTGGCAGACAACCCTGGTCTTACAATGCTTCTCCTAGGTTTGAAATAGTGTGCGAAGATGGGAAGAAATAGAAGAGGTCGTGGCCGTAGACGAACGAACAGTACACACGACTATGTAATTTTAATATCAATAATGAATAAAATTCTTTACGTTTACAGTGTGGTTTCCTTCCTTTTAAGTGTCCATCCAGGGTCACAAGGCCTGGACACTACGTTTGATCACTATGATCACGTAGTGAGCTCACGAGTGTAAGGAAATAAAGTAAGCAAGACCTTGAGAAAAAAACTCAACAAAAAATATCGAAATCATATATATATATATATATATATATATATATATATATATATATATATATATATATATATATATATATAAACTAAATGTAAATGAGATCACATCCAACACTTTCTGCACCTACTTGAAGTCTGATAGAATTGGAAACACCAACATGGCTTCAAGTTGTAATGACAGCCATTTTTTTCGACAAAGTCATGGGCACCAGAAAGACTGGACAATGTATCTGGCCCATGTAAAGCAAGTGATGAAACAGAAAGCAGATTAGATATAACAAGTGGCAATGTGAGCAGCGATTTTATGAGAACCCTTAGCTAAATCCCGAATGAAAGAGGTTTTAAAATGGCTTTTCTGAATATTGTTAGTTTACCTAAAAAAATAGATGAAACTAATTTTTCAATGTCAAAAAAGTTCATTGATGTGATTGCATTTAATGAGATACGACTTGATGCGAATATAACAGATAATATGATTAACCTTGATGGTTATGATATTGTCAGAAAAGATAGATCAAGGAATGGTTGTGGAGTTTGAATTTACTGGCGTAGCTCCATCAATTACAAAATAAGACATGATCTAGTTCCTTCTGAACTGGAAGCTGTTTGTGTTGAAATTATTAAGCCATATAGCAAACCTTTTGTTGTTACGACAGTTTACCGACCACCCAGTGCATTATCAGCATTCTTTGATCTTTTTGAAAAACTGATCAAAGCTATAGATAATGAAAATAAGGAAATGTACATTCTGGGTTATCTAAACTGTGATTTGCTAAGACCAGATAAAGATTATAACATACCAACAAAGAAAATAAAGTCTTTGTATGAATTATATCAGTTATCACAACTGATAGATGAAGCTACTCGAGTAACTATGACAACTACTAGTCTAATTGATCATATGGTTACTAATACACCAGAAAAAGTTTCTGATTCTGGTGTCATTCACACAGGTATAAGTGATCATAGTTTGATATTTGCTATCAGGAAAATTTCTGTTATAAAGAAACAAGAGAATATAGTTGAGATGAGAAACATGAAAAATTTTAATGAAGAAAATTTGTTGCAGAACTGCTCAAACAGCACTGGGAACAAGTGTATTTGTTTGCAGAAGACCCAAAAGATATGTGGGAGATTTGGAAAAAAATATTCGTAGAAGCCCTAGATAAGCATGCACCACTTCGATGAAAAAAAATCCGGTCTAAAAAAGTCCCTTCGATTACAAGTGATATAAAGAAACTTATTAATACAATGGACAAATTGAAAAGAAAAGCCATTTCAACAAACCTAGAAAATGATTGGTTTGATTATAAAACGTCTAGAAACAAAGTAAACATAGAACTAAGGAATGTCAAAAAATATTACTATTCCTCAAAAATAGCTGGTCAAAAATTCAATCCTAAAAAAGCTTGCAAAAGTATAAACAACTTATTAGGAAGGCAAAACAAACCAACAGTGGTGAACGAGATTAATCTAGGGGGGAAAATTTTTACAACTCCCAAAGATATTGCAGAGGGCTTTAATGATTACTTTTCAAATATTGAACATGATTTAGCTAGCAAAATTGATACTTCAAACTATAATTTTGGAACATATACTAAAACTGCTGAATCAGAATTTGCAGCATTCCAGCCTGTTACTGTCACTCATGTCTGTCGTCTCTTGCATGGGCTTTCCACAAAATAAAGCCACTGGCATTGACAAAATTTCCTGTAAAATTATTAAGATAGCTGCACCAGCTATTTCACACTCATTGACGTTTATTTTCAATCAGGCTATAACTCTATCCTCCTTTCCTAATGAATGGAAAATGGCAAGAGTAATACCTTTGTAAAAAAATGGCCAACGGAATATTCCAGGAAACTATAGGCCAATATCAGTTTTACCCGCGATTAGCAAAATTATGAAGCGAATTGTGTATGATCAACTGTATAACTATTTAACAAAATTTGAACTCCTTAGCGATTCTCAATTCGGTTTACGAAAATCTCATTCTACAGCAACTGCATTACTGGACTGTACCAATGATTGGTATATGAATCTAGACAGAAAAATGTTTAACCTAGTAGTTTTAATTGATCTAAAAAAAGCATTTGATACTGTTCATCATCAAATTCTATTGAGGAAGTTAGAACTTTATGGAATAAAAGGAGAAGCTCTAACTTTCCTCAAATCTTA
>CACRXK020016826.1:0-11069 GCA_902702795.2 Paramuricea clavata | reverse complement strand
CCCACGAAGATGATCTGAAAGGTATGATACATGTTTTGTACAGGAATATAACACAGTATGTAGATATAAAATTTGTAAATATTATGTACATTGGTTGATATATAGTTTACTTTTGCCTCTCTTATTTGCAGATATTAAACAGTGTTATGACCAAATTACCAGTTTACACGTGTACAGTGTGCAAAAAACGAAACCAAAGGTAAAACTGTAACTTATATCATTGTATAGTATAATTATCGTTAAGACCGATTTACACTACACAACTTTTGCCTAAAACTGTCCCATGCAACCTGCTTATAGAACTTGAGTTGTACCACAGAATACTACACAGAAGTCCATCTCCATTGTTTTTTGCGTAAGCGTTATTCGTCATGATTCGTCACTCAACAAGTGCCGTAAACAGAAGCAGTCACCCCCCTGGACGTGTGCCATTTTTAGCATTTCCAGGGGGGGACTGCTTCTGTTTACAGTACTTGCTGAGTGACGAATCATGACGAATAGAGCTTACGCTAAAAACAATGCAGATGGACTTTTGTGTAGTATTCTGTGGTTGTACTGTGTAAATCAAGCACATAACTCACCTATGACAACGTACTTTTCCAAAGTAAGCTTTTTTCCCCTTAAACTAAAAAGGGTAATTTAAGAAACTTACTGCTACATTGAAAAGGAATAAAGCGTGCATGTATTATGAAAAAAATTAAAGCAAGAAAATTGATAAATATTAAACATTGAAAGCAAAAACTTGCCCTATATTCACATAATAAATCAATTCTTATTTCTTCAAAACAGAATTACTTCCACTCCGTCGGATCGGAGACCAAATTGTAGAAGAACAGCAGCAATACTGAATTTATGAATTTTTGTATTTAAATTACTATTCCAGAAGTGGATTTGAGTAGACAAACACCCTAAATTTTGATCAGCAATTTTGATCAGCAATTTTGATCAGCAATTTTGATCAGCTGTAGATCAATAATCGTTTGAGATAATGATATCAAACATTGTATACAGTCATTTCTTACTTATATCTGTTAATGCTGAAAAATTAACCCAATCCCGAGAGGTGTGTTGCGAGCCTCTGATGGTATATTTGGCATGGAATGATCCGATGGTAAAGAACAGTGCCGCGTCACCGAAAACAAAGGATACCGGGGTCAAGTTAAAAATTAGACAACATATGTCATATTGTTACAAGCAAAAACCATTTCAACGGCTTCACATAGTGGACAATGTACTTTATCTGTATTTTAGGACTCTAATGTATTATATTTGGCGGACTACGATTTACAGAAGCAAAACCTGGACTCACCTAACAGGTAAAGCAATATAGTATTGCACATGCAAATTATTGTACATACAAACATTACAGTTTTCTTCTGAAAAGACATGATTATGTTTCTGCAATATTGCAGAGCTTTAGATTACCTCCTGTAAACATTAAACTCAAAATACGATACTTTAGGCATAGAGCTATTCGAAACGATTTTTTCCTTGGAAATTCCAATAAACGCCTAAAAAACAAATTGATCTGTCTCTTATACGCCCGTATTCTAAAAGCTCACTCACACTCAATGAGTGGAGTTTCGATCTGAGCTTCTCTTAGGTGCCAGTGCAGTTTTTGAATAGCTGGAGGGTTAGTATCGTACCTTAATATGTGACTACTCACCCTCCAGCTATTCAAAAACAGCATTGACACTCGAGAGAAGCTGATTCAACCTCCACTCATTGAGTGTGAGCGAGCTTTTAGAATACGCGGGCGTTAAGCTCGAGTTACACGAGCAGCAAAATTGCTACAACTTGCAACAAAATCTGATTTTTTTTTTTTGTATAAACAATATATTTAAATTATTTTTGCGTTTGCTCTAAGAGCATTAATGCTCATCAAGAGAGCTCACGCACATTACATTTTTACAAAATAATTTTCACACATATTTTACAAACGTCACATATATTAAAGTAAAGTAAGATAAGGTGGTAGCCTTCTCAACCCAGATTAAATCTTCTTGTGTTTCGAATAAAAAGTTGAACATTGTAAAATATAAAACAGTTTTCATCTTCAGTTAACACATCTGAACCAAATAGGAACAAATCAACTTTTTGATTGTCTGAGAGAAGGCACCATCTACTCGGAAATAGTTGAGCAACAGAGGCCAAAAGATTGTTTCTATAAAAATCATACTTAATGCAATGGAGGAAGAAATGAATCGCATCTTCGTTCACGTGACCGCAAGAACATGCTGGAGAAAATTTTACCCCAATTTTGTTCAGGTAAGTATTAAGTGCCGAAGCACCTAAACGAATACGGGGGTGTAATATTGATGTAAATCTGTCCAACGAATAATCGAAGTACTTAGGATGTTGTTGTAAGTTAAAGTATTTTTTCAATTCATTTTTAAAAGTGCCTACACCTTGTGCTGTTCTAATGGAATGATCAAGATCATTCCAAAGTCTAGTGGTAGATGGGAAAAAAGATTTTTTAAAACGTTCGGTACGGGTTGAGAATAAAGAAAAGTTTTGTGAATTTCTTAAATTATGGCTTGTTCTTTCGCATACTCTCGGAGATAACACATTTTTAAGATAGGCTGGAGTAAAATTATTAACTATTTTATAATACATTGTCAGTTTACGAATTAATCGCCGAGTTTTCATTTCTTCCAATCCCAATTCATTACGAAGGCGCACTCTACTTGACCCTTTGAATGCGCCAGTCACCACCTTACTCGCTTCATACTGAACAAGTTCGACGAGCTCTGCTTCTGCATCAGAGCATGCATCCCACACAATATCCGCATACTCCATAGTAGGTCTAATCATAGATTTGTAAAGCTTGAATAATGTTGACCTGTGAACCTTAAATCTGATCCCCTTCAATAAGTTTACTCTCTTGCTAGCTTTCTGATAGATATTTAAAATATGTGGTCTCCAAGAGAGATTTGACGTCAGGGTTACACCTAAATGGGTATGGGAACTAACTTGCTCAATAATATTGTTACGATAAAATAAGTCAGGATGTTGCAAGTTGTCTCGCTTTGCCGAAAATGTTATGCTTTTTGTTTTGGTAGAATTGATATTCATTAACCATTTATCTGCCTAAATACTAATGCTGTCTAAATCGCTATTTAATTTAACTGAAGTTATTTCTGGGGTCTCGACAACTTCACATAGAGAAGTGTCATCTGCAAATAACAAACCCTCAGACTGAATATTTTCAGTGATATCATTAATATAAATTAAGAAAAGTAAGGGTCCAAGAACAGAACCTTGTGGTACCCCTGCCTCAAGATCACCCCAGCCAGACGATTGCCCTTCAATAACTACTCTCTGTTTTCTACCAGAAAGATAGCTGTGAAACCATGATAGCAAAGACCCTTTTATTCCTAAACATTTCAATTTATATAAAAGGCCTTTATGCCAAACTTTATCAAAAGCCTTGCTTATGTCCAAAAAGACCATACGGACCTCATGTCCATTTTCAAGGGCAAGATAAATTTTATGAACTAAATAAGTTAACTGGTTAACCGTAGAATCACCTGGGCGAAACCCTGACTGGAGATCATTGAGATAACCAATAGCTAAGAGAAAATTGTAAAGATTTTTATAAACTATTTTTTCCATGATTTTAGAAAGAGAGTTCAAAAGAGAAATTGGACGATAGTTTAGCTTTGACTGGAGATCATCTTTTTTAAACAGTGGCACCACATTTGCAATTTTCCACTCTTCCGGAAAGACTCCAGCATCCAAAGATGCATTAATTAATGTTGTCAGGGGTCCGTAAAGCCCACCCGCACATAATTTAATGATTTTATTACTAATACCATCTGGACCACAGGCCTTTGAAATATCAAGTGCGACAAGAAGGTCGTAAACTTCTCTTTCTGTTGTTTGAATGTAAGATAGTTCCGCACAGGTTTGGAAGTAAATAATATCGTTTGGAACAACTGTATTTTGGTCATCTACATTGCACTGAGAACAGAAATAATCGTTTAAAATTTCAGCTTTTGCCTTCGGATCGGTGACCTCTCTTAAACCGTCTATAAGAGTGGGAACTGCTACTTGCACCTTTCCACCATATAAGGTCTTAACTACAGTCCACCATTTTTTGGTGCCTGTCAAAGGATCATCCAATTGATTGTTAACTTTTTCAAAATACCTAGCTTTATTATTCCTAATTAAAGTTGTAAAGTTCAACGCATGTTAAGTAGAAATGTCGATACATGTTGCCTTGTGATTTGTAATTTATGTGTAAACATTTTCAATTAACATACGTTAAAATCAGATTTTGTTGCAAGTTGCAGCACTTTTGTTGTTCGTGTCACTCCACCTTTATTGACTGACTACATCTGGTCTTAGCAGATGGTTAAAAAACGTGGATTGGCATGATGGTGTACGGTGTACCCTTTGGTGGCGCAGTCGTCAGAGCAAGAGCCTTTCACCTCTGAGATCGTGGGTTCGATTCTCGCTACGGACTCATGTGAAAAGAGTCTGTCAACGCTCTGCCGAAAGTCGTGGGTTTTCTCCGGGCGCTCCGGTTTCCTCCCACAGGGAAAGTTGACAGGGTGGGTTAGGATAAACACAGTTATAAGAAAGTAATCACAATTGTTGTAAAGATAAAATAGTTTAGGCTAAGTGAGTAAAATAAGTAGTAGCCTAAGCGTAATACTTGATGTAATTAATTGGTCAATGAAAAGCCCCAATGGGGAGTGGGCTGAAATAATAATGTAATATAGCTAATGTAAGCGATTGTGCCCAAATTGGCAAATTAACTCCGTTCAGGATTTTCCCTATTAATTACAAGTCAATTTGTCAGTAGCTTTTAATTATTGAATTTTCACATTTTTCTTAGGTGGAGTAATATTACATTCAAGTCCATAACAAAGAGAAATACAGAGATTCCTGAAGAAACGGTTGCTGAAAATGAAAGTAGAAACGAGGAAACAAAAAAGCCAATCTCAAATGGTTTTCAAAAACCAGCTCAGAATAAAGTACAAGGTATAGAATATACTGGACGTAAAGTTATCCAAAAATGTCCTTTCCTATATTTTCACTTATCAATTGGTACTTCTGATTGCAGGGCCGTCCAGAGGGACGGCAGAGTGTCCCCCAATGAATGAAGTTGGAGCGTTAGCCACCTTTCACATTTGGGGCCCCAATAGAAGGTGCTCTAAAATCCAACACTGTTTCTGCTGTTTGAAAAATATGGCGTCATAACTACCCCCGCGGAAAATGTTTCCTCAGTCCCAAAGGATCCTTTGTGGCCCTAACCTGCCGTTCAATTTAGAATAAATTTTTGGCATTTATATCTTTCTTTTTTATCAAGTTCAACCTTCCTCTACTCCGTCCACGTCAGGAAAGAACTCCAAAGTACGCATTAAATGATTTCATTTGTATGTGATAGACTGTATTTCTGTAATAGTATACTTCCTTTCTTTCACAGTCGAAGTCTTCGATGAAGAAAGGCGACGTAGCATCGTTTTTTGCAAGACAAGCAGCAAGTAAAAGTAAAGGTGTGAAAGGAATTTTTATCTGTCTTCGCTTGACTTTTTCCAGCTGTTACAGAAAAGTCAATTTGGAAAAACAGTATGACAAATTTGGGAAATTTGGTTCAATAATTAGTGTGACAACAGACGCCATTTTGGCACGCTGTATGAGCAGCCCGCAACCACCCGGAGAAAATAGGGTCGCATGGTCAATTGCGTTGAAAAAATAATAGGGTCGGCAGAGAAAGATAGGGTCGGTCGGGAACCGGAACCACAGGTTTATGTTTTTTAGGCCTTATATGTGCAATCAACGTCTTTCACATTGATCACTTAGCGTATAACGTCTTCAATATAGTGTCATACAGTAATTCTAGTGTGTAATATCGTATTCGTCGCACTAAACATTGTGCACAAGCTTGAAGACAACATTGAACGGGGGCGTCGATTATCTTGTAGACGTACACGAATTTGTCCAAAGTGTTTTGCTGTTGTTGAAAAATTGAATTGAAATGTACAATGGAATTGTAATTTAGAATACACCTTCGTTAACTCAATAGTAAATTAGGTTTAATCCTCTAACGTATGCTTTGCTTGACGATCGACCTTTTCTTTTTTAGAAACCGTTAAATCGGTCAATGTTAAGGGTGAAAAAGAAGAACAAGAAAAGAAAGAGATACAATCGAAAAATGCGTTGGAAAAAGAACAAAACAAGTATGTGATTGTTAATTAACCCATTGAGTGGCAGCACTCTCCTGACGAGTAAAATTGTCTGGCATTAGACAGAGTAAAATAATAAAGTAGGACGCATCTGGGCGCGTTGCCACTTAAAGGGTTAATCTGGGCGTTTTTTGCAATGTAGCCTGAAGAGAGCTTGCTTTGCTCCTCCGTCGCACTCAACGCTTGTGTCTAATCCATGCATGTGATCTTTGTTAATCTGGAAATCTGGAAGAGAGCTGGACTAGGGGCGCGTTCCTTTAACACGGCCAGACCGGTCAGACCGGTCAAGTTGTTGAATGAAACACAAAACATTTGGGCTTCGGACCTATCTGACTGGAAAATTTAGATAACATTAGAATGAGGTCCATTTTCGCTGGATATTTGAGAAACATACTGTAGACCAGATCTTTCTATTGATACAGAGAAAAGAATTCGGGTCTGACCGGTCAGGCCATTAAATGGAAAGCGCCCTAGTTGTCCATTAGAAACCATTATCTGATTAAAACTAAGTTACCAAATTTGTCATGATCTTGTGCGTTTCATTACTAAATGTATCTAGTACCAAGTTTCAACTATAGTTTCATAATTCATAAAGGCGACAGAAGAGACAAGAAATAAGACACCGTGCAGGCTCTTTGCCCGCAGTCAAATCATCTCGATACACGAAATATGTTTTTTAAATCTTTATTTTTTAGATCTGATAGTACGTCTTCTAATAAAAATGTGAAGGTAAATCTCAATGTTGTTCTCGACAAGAACGATCTAAATGTATTAGATAAATTTAGATTACTTCATGATATGTTGGTGAAAACGTACGATTTTTATTCACGAGTTGTGAGGGATCGCTTTAAACGAATGAGTGGAGCACTACACTGTACATACGAGTGAGCCATAAATAGCAATCCTTTACAACGAGTAAATAATAAAAATCGCACAAACAAATCGACAGAGATAATTATCCTACACTAACAGGCTCACAATGATTAACACGGAAGCAAGCAGTATATCTAACTTCAAAACAAATTTCTTGGCGATTATGTCATCATTTTCTTGTCATAATTCCAAAAAAACGGGTTCTTTAACATTTAATTATCGTGTGTTCCTGACGGCAATACTAATATAGCATAAAATTCATGAAACAAATACTGTAGGTCCACATTCGAGACTTCGCTAAACCGTGGGCCATGAATGTACATAATTATGACAGCCCCGAAACAACATTTAGGGAATGCAGGCTTGAATTTAAAGATGATATAATTTTCGTGGCAGTGTATATTTGAGACAATCATAGCTACTGCTGCATTTTATAACGTATATAATTATGAAGGCAAGTTGATAAATTGTAAATTGTATTCAAGTTTTGTCTCCTAGAATGAGAAAAGGTCGTTAAAGGATGAGAATGAGAGTGTAAAAAATGTTAAAGAGAAAGATGTTGAAACAAATGAAAAGGAAGATGAACAGAAAATTGTTGACCAGACAGACGAAGACTTTTCAACCAAAAAGTCAAGCCCAAAGCAAGGTAATCTGTGGCTAATACATGTAGGTAATTCGTTATTTCTATATTACAGTAGAAGGAACGCTGTCAACATCTCAGGAACACTGGAGACTATATCCGCAGTGTATGACATGTCTTTTGTGTCGAGCAGTCGCAAATAAGAACCTGACCTGCGCTGTGAAATGTTCATTCTTTCAAGAATATTTAACAGTTCGATTGTCAGTCACTTAGTCCAAATACAAGAACCTTCCCACTCCCCCTTCTGTATTAATTTGTTCTGATTTTCCTATATATACTTTACCACTCTGTTTTACCGTCGGCGTCGGCAGCGATTATAGCAGATTATGAGCAAATTGGGCGATAAAATTTTATGTTTTTATAGGATAATTTGTGACAAAGAATGCATTTTTCGTTAGATGACTGCATGTTAACACATAATTAAAAGTTGATGAATTTAAACTTTCTCGACACCATAATTATGTATAACCACTACAGTATAATCAGAACAACTTACACAAGTCGAACCGCTGAAATGGGAAGGTTCTTGTATTTTGACCAGGGGTGGAAACAATATTTTGCTCTCTGGGACGAAAAGAGAACATTTAATATAATCAGAACAACTTACAGAAGCCGAAGTGGTTTTCTTGTATTTTGACCTAATTTTAACATGAGAATCAGTAGCCAATCATTTTATCTGTCAGTGTTCATGCTTATATTACTTATATTTAAATGACAGAATTTTTACTTATTACGTCTATCACGTAACCATGACATCCTTTCAAATCATGCATGAATGTGAGAAAGTAAATATATGATTTCATACGTGATATTAATGTTTCTTTTAACGAATTTGTTGAACAATTATTAACAGGCGAAAAGAAATCACGAAAAACACAAAAACAAAATGTAAGTGTTGCTGTTATACAAGACCTATATAAGCTATTACCCTGGGGCCGGTTGTTCAAAGCTGGATTAGCGCTAACTCTGGATTAAAAGTTAACCTGCTGTTTTAGTTTGTGTATCTTTGCACGTCTGTTTATTCAAAACTTCAGAAAAGAAAACTCGTATTGATCCACACAAGATTTCTGAAGAAATATTTCCAAGTTCATAAACAAGCTATAATAGTTTTGTTTGTGGACACACCACGTAAATTTATTACTGCAAAGCTTTCGATCCGTAAGCCTGGATCTTCATCAGTGCTAATAATATGCATATTATTAGCACTGCTGAAGATCCGGGCTTACGGATCGAAAGCTTTGCAATAATAAATTTACGTGGTGTTTCCACAAACAAAACTGTTATATTTTATCGCTATGCAAACATACAAAGAACTTATTCATAAACAAGCTGTTGGGAAGTGTGCTGTGAATTTTAGCTTAACCTAGGGTTAGCTAACCAGCTTTAGAACAACCAGACCCTGGATAGTAAATTAATGTTAAAATTTTACACACAACGGCTTATCCGTTATTTCACAGAAAAATGAAAAGGAAGAAAGGAAAGAAACAAAAAGGTACAATAAGATACTGTACTTTATTTACAATTATAATTTTTTATTTATATTAAACAGCTGATTACATACATGGGTAATTTTCGGTACAGAATACGTTTTCATCACAGTTGTTGATGTAAGAAGATTTGAAAATGAAACACGCGCTTACCACAGAGCTAGTGCTAGGTGTATGATTTTGTTTGTAAAAAACGTAAGAAATCACGACATTCTCAGCTGATGCTGTTAGCTTAAGGTGCTTGAAATGGCATTAAGCTAGTAGCGAACAAAGAATCTGTTATGAAACGTGTGCTACAATAGTCACTTCACATTTAATTGTCGTGCAAGCTAAATTTGTCTATTCAAGTTTCTATACGGTGTTTTTATTAAAATCCATGCCACACCTTAATCAGCTGGACTGAAGTTTCAGCGTGTTAACAATTCATCTGGTAATCAGCCCCTATTTTGTCCTGTACAATATTAAGTTCATGTATATATAAGACATGCATGCGTGCAACCGTAATTTAATACTGTAACAAGCATTCTGACTCTCACAAATTTCAATACACTATTCATGTTTTCCAGTAAAAAAAGAAAAACTTCATCGAAAGAAGAAAGTGAAGGTATATAGATATATAAATGTATCATATATATACACCTCTTATTAATGTGTCACATGCAACGGTATTTACAATATCGTGTATTATAGTGTTCCCCTTTAATATACTTAATCATGAAGCTGCAACATTTCGTTTGTTTAGAGTCTAAAGGGAAAACAAAAACACAGCGGAAAAAGAGAAAGCGAGTTAAGAATTTCTCTGATACAAGCAGTGAGGAGGAAGGTAATTAGCGCATTCAATTCGGCTGTCCTCTTTCAATAGTGAAGTTCAGATTTGACTTCCACTACCGCTACCATTAAGGGACCACTATAGCCAATCAGATGCGTTTGATATATCCGATCAACCAATCAGATGCGTACTAAGGCCGTTAGAAGTAATGGCAAGTTATTACTTCGGCTATCTGTAGGGAAAATAATGGAGTTTCCGAAGGCAAAGCAAACACTTTCGTCATATAATTGTTTCTCGTTTTACGTGGCATGATCTAGTGGCAAGTAATACACAAGAACTGGACGAGGTTCAGCAAAATATCTGGATTTGTCAGTGACGAGCAGATCGATTGTTAGCCCATGCTGAATGCAGAGACAAATAATTGATCTGCGAGCCACTGATTTTGCGACAATTAATTATATTAGTATCATTCATTCCATAAAGGAAAAGGAAAAGCGTAACAAGTAAAAAGTTAATTATATACTTGTCGTTGTTTTTCATTGCATTTGTCCATGTAATATTTTCGTTGCTCAGCTTCAACAGGTTTACTATCACAACGGTGCAACCATATATCATTTCTCACTAGCGAAATACATTAACTCAAGCAAACACATATGTAGAATGGGTTCAAGTCCGTCTCTCTTGAAAATAGCGATGCGCATGCACGAGCGGTGAAAAAAGGCGCGAAAATATGAGAGAAAAGTATAGGGAGAGTCGGACTTGGGACGTTTGCAAGCGCGCCAAAATTTACCGTCGGATGTTTCCTATGGAGGCGTGACTTGCGAGTTGACAACAACAACAAATTTTCGCGCCAATTTTTGCAAGTAACATTCGAAATGCTGCAAATGTCCCAAGTCCGTCTCTCCCTACTTTTCTCCTTGGACGAACTTGAACCAAATCTAGCAAACACAAAATCTTATCAAATTTGCAAAAGTTCGGAAAAATAAGCATGCTGTGGTGACAAACACCGCGGAAAAACGTCTGCGCATGCGTCAGCCTTACCTGTAATAGTATTGTGAACTTGATGAGAAGCTGTTCCGAACGTTTCCGAAGGCTCAAAATGGCGG
>CACRXK020016825.1:0-11070 GCA_902702795.2 Paramuricea clavata | reverse complement strand
AATAATAGGGTCGATGAACGTTATAATTATATGATATAAAGAGTAATAATACATACCGGAGATCAATAAACCTTTAGCAAGACTTAGAGTCACTTATCCAATACTATTTATACCTTTTCTTGAGCGGAATATAGCTTTTCTTGAGCGAAATCAGTATCCAAACGAAAAAATCAAAAATTTGCAAATCACACTCGACACTTGATACGCGATATCCCACAACTCATTGCGCGCGTGGCACTTGTCTTCTAAAATAGATACACCAAAAAGCGCTCCCTAGTTTTACTATCCATGGGATTTTAATTAATTAAAGGATTTAAAGTAATATTAAACTTCATTTCAAGTTTTTTTCTGATTATAAGAATATTATTCTAGGTTGGAAAAATGTTATTCTTATAACAAGAAAAAAATTTTTCGAATGTTCAAATTCATGCCTTGTTCTCAAAACGAGAGATAAAAAAAATAATCTAAAAAATAAGACTATTATTCTAGACTAGAATTTGATGTTTTGCAGTGCACGATTTTATGTGAAATTTCACTTTTTACCGTCCATGTGAAATCCTTTAAATCACATATGAATTTTCGCTTGTAACTTTATGTGAATTCCTTTCACATATGAAATTTCACTTTTTACTTCATGTGAAATCTTTCACATGTGAAATTTCAATTTTTTACTTTATATAAAATCATTTGTCATGTGAAATTTCACTTGTAATTTCATGTGAAATCTATTCACATGTAAAATTTCACTTGTATTCAGTGGCGTGGGGGGGGGGGGACAGGGGGATACCCCAATTATATTTTGCCCACTACCACATTTTGCCCCCCCCCCAAAAAAAAATGTATGGTTTATAAGTTCTCATTACTCATTAGTCATTAGTGAATGCGCGTATAATACTGTTTTCACAGTTTCAATATTATTTTGTAAGTCTCTGAATGGTAAAACTTGCCAATACTCCAATAATACGTTTCAAAAAAGGCAAAAAAGCTTTAGTTTTGCTGAGTTAAATTCTCAAACATGTAAGGCACTAATAAGATGAACGTATCACGAAATTTGAATAAACCACATCGCATATATGGGGGCGAATATCCTAAAGGGGGTCGATATTCCTATGGTTGGGGAGGGGGGCGAATCTCCTTGAGGGGGGAAGTCCTATGACAACGGCATGGGCAAATAGCACTACCTATTTAACAATTCTATCTTGTCCCCCCCCCAAAAAAAAAATATGAGTTTGCCCCTCAAATCCCCCCAACCCCATTTTCAATTTCATGTGAATCCTTTCACATGTGAAATTTCATTGTAATTTTTAATTTCATGTGAAACCTTTCACATGTGAAATTTCATTGTAATTTTTAATTTCATGTGAAACCTTTCACATGTGAAATTTCATTGTAATTTTTAATTTCATGTGAAACCTTTCACATGTGAAATTTCAGTCGTAATTTCATGTGAAATCCTTTCACGTACATGCGAAATTTCACTTTGTAATTTGTAATGTTATGTGAAATCCTTATCTTTTCACATGTGAAATTTCACTTGTAATTTTCTCATGTGAAATCTTTTCACATATGTGAAATTTCACTTGTACATGTAATTTGTAATTTCATGAGAAATCCTTTCACATGTGAAATTTCAGTCTAAATTTCATGTGAAATCCTTTCACGTACGTACATGTGAAATTTCACTTTGTAATTTGTAATTCATGTGAAATTGTCATCTTTTCACATGTGAAATTTCAGTCGTAATTTCATGTGAAATCCTGTCACATACATGTGAAATTTCACTTTGTAATTTGTAATTCATGTGAAATCCTTATCTTTTCACATGTGAAATTTCACTTGTAATTTAATGTGAAATCCTTTCACGTACATGTGAAATTTCACTTTGTAATTTGTAATTCATGTGAAATCGTCATCTTTTCACATGTGAAATTTCAGTCGTAATTTCATGTGAAATCCTGTCACGTACATGTGAAATTTCACTTTGTAATTTGTAATTCATGTGAAATCCTTATCTTTTCACATGTGAAATTTCACTTGTAATTTCATGTGAAATCCTTTCACGTACATGTGAAATTTCACTTTGTCAGTTTGTAACGTTGATGTGAAATTCTTTCACATGTGAAATTTCACTTGTGATTTCATGTGAAATCTTTTCACATGTGAAATGTCACATGCGATTTCATGTGAAATTCTTTCACATGTGAAATGTCACATGTAATTTCATGTGAAATACTTTCACATGTGAAATGTCACATGTGATTTCATGTGAAATCATTTCACATGTGAAATGTCACATGTGATTTCATGTGAAATCTTTTCACATGTGAAATGTCACATGTGATTTCATGTGAAATCTTTTCACATGTGAAATGTCACTTGTGATTTCATGTGAAATCCTTTCATTTGTGAAATTTCACATGTGATTTCATGTGAAATTTTTTCACATGTTAAATTTCACATAAGATCACATAATTTCACATGTTATCACATGATTTCACATGAAATCACACGCTTGAATTCATGTGGATTTTTTGTAAGGGTTTAACCTTTTTATTGTCTTGTTGAGTGGAAAAGCATATTTTGCATAAAAAATACAGGATTTTTATCATGTCGTTTTAGCGATTTGTCACCCATGCTTGGACTAAAGTAACAAACACTGCTGATCTCTAATCTAGTTTGCAACACTGGAATGCTTGGGGTTTTTAAATAAGCATCGAGCAAAAAAACAAACGTTACTTACCGTTAAAGTCAGACTGTACTGGACAACTATTTCCTCTCTGTCTCAAAAGCGCCTTTCGACCATCGGTCTCGGGTCGCTTCTCAGACCTCGAGAAAGTGTATTTTTTAGGACGGACATCCCAGGTGCTACGATATTATCTTTTGCGTTGCGCAACACATCTTCGATCTGTTTTTTCGCCCACCAAAGAAACGATAATTATTATGTGTTTTTGTAGAACCGAATTTTTGGTATAGGTATACGATGGTTTCGAATAAAATTTGAATAAAAAATGCACGAGTAAGTTTTTCAAAATCAAAATGGCACGAGTCCGAAGAATGAGTGGTACTTGAGGCCTTTGAAAAACTCACAAATGCTTGTTTTATCCAAGATTCACGAGAAAACATCTTATTATACGTTTTAATAATATACATTAAAATTTTGGGACAATTCTTGTTTTAATTTACGTTCATATCGAACTATACTTCCGCAATTTGCCCGCGTTTGGATGTATTATGACAACGTTTTCCATGCTTTGTTATTTCACATTATACAGCACTAAAGGTTTAGAAATTCCTCTCAACTATAAGAAGTTTTGTTAGTCTTGTTTCAGGAAAAGCCTTTTCGATTTTAAAAAAGAGTCAACTTTTGCTTTATGTAGCGCTATGGCGCAATGTTTGTTTTGTAACTTTTGTTTTGAAGCAATCTGTTACCGTTACTTGAGGACTGCTTTAATTAGTTGATTTTGATTGTTTTTCCACCAATCATATCAGTTTGTTACAGATTTTTCACTGTGATTACTGAATATTGCTCCGTTGTTACAGAAAATTGCACTTTGATTACAAAAAATTTGCACTATTTGCACAAATTTTGAAATGCTGTTTGATATTAACTGCACACAAAGCAATAAATCACAGTCGAGTAATATTTTTATTTCTATTGTTAGGATAATAAATAAGGAGGCTTATGACGCTCACAATGGGTTCATTTTCAAAGAGCTTAATTAAAATATTAACTTTCCATTTGTTTCATTTAGGTAAATTTGTGTATTTTTACCATAAATCAAATGTTACCACTTAATTTTCAACTCTTTTTATCATTAATGACGTTCATGCGTATGATACGCAAAACTCGATAGTAGAAATAATATCAAATAGTGTTCTGTCAATTCCAATTGTTAGTAACATTTTCAATTTACTCATTCATGTCTATTTTAGCCAATGATTAAAAGAATAACTATTAAACTTATAGTTTTTCTATCTTTGTTTTTTCGATCCTCCATTTTACTTTGTCTTAGTTAATTGTGTGTATTTAAAAGTACTTGAATATTTTATTTAATTAATCTGCTTCTCCTAGCTGTTTTATCAGAATGCGAATAGGTAGCCTAAAATTCACAAGTTAATTGGCTTCTTTATCATATGATCATCGCCATTGACCAATCACGGGTCTTTAATAGCGCCACGTGCATGCCCGATATATTGCGATGTCGGACAGTTAATATTGGACAGTAGCTTATCGTCGTAATTTTCCTGGCTTATCAAACTTTTTCAGATGTTTTGACAGGTAAATTTGAAACATACAACAAACAAATTCGCAAAGTAATGAAAATAATTCGTGATATTATGACTGTTTTTCGACCAGTCTTGTTTAAAATTGTAAAACGCGGAAAACTTGTCTTCGCGAAATTCATTTGTTTACAACATTCGCGAGGTTAATAATATATCATTTTCCCTTAAATTATTTCAAATTACCTTTAACATAGATGGAATTGAGTTTATTTATGCAAGCTTGTTTTTAAAAATAAAAGTTTATAACTTTTATTTTATTCGCCGCCGATGTGTGATAATGTTATTGCTGTAGTATTATCGCTTATACCATATTGGGCGAAGATGAATCTAACAGGTGTTTTATTATATCGAACAAAACAATTCTATAACAAAAAGTTGTCTATATACTAAAAGTTGTTAAAATATTTAGTTTCGACTTCAAGACTTTGCCATATTTGCCATATTAAGATATAATATTGGGTTTCCATGTCGGTCTATATATTTATATATTTAGTTTTTCGTTTTACTTCAAGAAACCACAACAGTCTGTTTCATCCGTATAGGAATCATCAAGTGGTCTTATGATTCCTATACGGATGAAACAGACTGTTGTGGTTTTTGAGGTAAAACGAAAAAATATTACGCTCTATCTGTATGGTATTGAGCACTGTTTGTGTTTCGTAAACCAAAAACTTAAGCTATTTATATATTTGTATATTTATATTATTAGCTGAATTCATATTAGAAGACGGATTTCCGTCTAAGACGGGAAACTCATGTGACGGATTTCCGTCTGGTATAAGTATGAAACGAAAACCATCGGACGGATAAACCCGAAAAAATAGGAGACCCTCCATCCCAGTCTCTTTTAAACGTTACGAGCAGAAACCCGTCTTGATTTATTCGTATGATATAAATTTAAGACGGATTTAAGACGGATTTCCGTCGTTCAGACGGGAAAGTTAGACGGAAAAGTTGAGACGGAAAACCCGTCGTTAACCGAATTTATATCAAAACGAGATTCTCGTCTGAGAAGAGTTTCTCGTCTGAGACGAGTTTCCCGCCTTAGACGGAAATCCATCTTCTAATATGCATTCGGTTATTGATACTATGTGATTTGTGGCTAACTAAATTTACTTGACTTGATAGGACAATAATAGATATAGGCTATTGTCGCACGTTTCTGTCTTTACTTTCTACAAATTTTGCAGGCGGGATATAATTATGTGGATATAGAAAATATTTCCTATTTTCGAGTTAAGATACGAACAATTTGAGCAAGATTTACAATATGTCCGCGTGAAAACCGACCGGGTAAACGTTTAGTAGACAATCCTCTATAATAAAGTTAGTTAGAATGAAGGTTAAACAGCATAAAAATTGGACGCTGATTGCATTGCCAACCTTTATACTAAAATAGAAAGTGGCTTTCATCACCTCAGTTTAGTTGAGCCAGAAATACCAGGCGGGGAAAGATAAATTGACCAAGATGACTTTCGCTTTTTTAAGATTGCGCTCCTCGCGCTTGAATTAGATATTTGATAACAATATGGATACCGGTCTTCCTCTGAAGACACTCCCTCCAATAACCATACCGTGTTTGGCAGCAACATTTGTTAGAGAATTCCAACTATAGTTATAATATAATTATTTTTTTTGTGCGTTCCTTTCTATATAAATTTATGACTATTTTTTTGTCAGATATCTCGCGATTGAAGAAAGATATTATATCTGAATCAAACGTTCTGGGTTGGTTAGATTGTGGAACCAGTTGCTTGGAAAAACGGGCCTGTGTTGCTTTCAATTTCAAGGAAAAGGCAAAAGAGAACGAAATCAACTGCCAATTAACTCACAATGCTGATCTTAAATTTGAAAGAGCAAGCGGAGAAGACAGTGGCTGGACATTTTATGAGACAGCTGGAGAAAGAATGGTTAGAATATATACTATAAATATGGATATAAGTCTTTAGTAAATATTTATAACTAGATAAAATACGCCTACAGTAATATCCCGTATATTAAATACTGTAGTTTTTATCTCAATACTACCAAGTATGAACATCCTTATATTGGTTGCTCATTTTTTGGCCAGCAACTGAACTGGTTTGAACTAATTATTAACACGTACTATATTCAAAAAAAAATTTGTCAGTGAAAACGTTTTTATTCTATTTGAGAAACCTTTTCCACTAGCTTATTACTTAAATTATACATTATGATTGTATGACTCATCGTTAATTCATGAGAATTTTTCAAGAGAAATCAATCTTTAATGAGGTGTTGTATCCAAATGTGAATTCTCCTAATTTACTAAAATTTATCGCTCGCTTATTTTGTTCAATTATTTTTAATGATTTATTTAAACACAAATTCTTACGTTTGACAAGCTATATAAAGTATTCAAGTCCTTGGTGTATCAGAAATACAACCCCTAACCTTAGACATGAGTTTATACATTTGATCCAACCCGACCGCTAACGCTATTATATATTACTTATTTCAGTTCGGATGTGACGAAGAATATGAATGTCTGGATGGTGAAAAGATGATCTGGGATTCAAAGAAACCACTTGAATGTAAATGTCGGAAAAGCAGTTACATGGGGCACCTTTGTGAAAAGTGTAAGTAAAATATAAAATATGATCGGATATTTTACATAAGAAAAGTAGTATCCAGGATGATGATGATTAGCAACTCTATTTAAACACATGCACTAAATAATTCTAATTTTCTACATGCAGCTGGTTTGAAGTTTGGGAGTTCGCGGTAACCAGGCATAACATCAGTCATGCTTTCGCTCGCTATTCTGATTTTATTAAATTAATGTAAAGCCCAGTTGAATTGCATTCACCACCCAAGCTTTCGACACTCCACTCTATTGTCTTAAACAGGGGTGGTCTGAAGTCGCAACGTTACTCTTTATTTACCCACGGGATGACGTCATCTGCCAACAAGTTGGAAATATCTTTGTGGCAAATAAGAACGGTCTTCCCAATTCACGATTACTGATATTAATATATCACTCTTCTGGCCAACGCCCATGGCGATTATTAGCGATAATGACTCCAGAGTTTTGGTGTCCCACGCATGTTCTGCTAAGACAGATTTCCTCTTATTTAATTAGTACTTTTAAACGTGGTCTAAACTGTACTTTTAAACGTGTTCTAAACTGGCGTTTAGAGAATATACAACGTCATTTTTCTGATCTCTTTGAACAGGTTTTTTCGGCTTTGTGAAAATATGGCCTAAAGTCAAATAAGGTTTTAAGGCAACCTTTTGCATTACAATTACTTAAGTTTCTCTTGAATGGTTCTGTAACTGCCAGAAAGTCAACAGACCACAAGACATAGGGAATTGTCACTTTAAGTAATTTAGAGAACAACTTTACCATTTACGGTCAATTGACAAGCAAAATCCAGGTAGGCGGTCGAGTGCACTTTACGCCGAGTTGATGAGAACTTGAAAATCAATCAGTGTTTCAGCTAGAGGAATTGATTATTAAAAGACCCACATGTTCCATTCCTGCCAGGTGGCCTATAGATGCATTCTTTGCAACTACTCATGTTTAGGTATAACAAATGTAAAAGATCACATTCGAAATTGCCATCTACAAATTCCCCCTATAGAATCAATTAAGTCGAATGTACTGTAGATGCCCAAAAGCCTGATATTTAATTAATATATTAAAGAACCTTGTTCTCCAATTACTGATACGCTCACACACCAACGGATTGGTCGTTACTGATCGTCCTGAGATGATAGCAAGGTGTTATTCATATTGGAAAAAGTGATATGATATTAATTTAATCCGCAGTAAAAAAAAATCTAGTACACGTAAGCAACAAAAGCTAAATACCCGTCCGTTTGAATATCATAACTCACAGCTTTTAAAAAAGATTTATCTAAAGTCTTTCAAATTCAGCGGCAAGATTCTGACCCAATTATGCTTTGGGAAAAATGGAAAAAAATGTCCTGAACATCTCCTTGATGGACGTTGGAAGTTAAATATTGATGGAACTTTCAGAAAAAGTTAATAATTATTGAGGAAAACTCGTAGAAAATTCATATAAGAGTGTCGTATTATATTTTTTCGAGATTTCCATTGATCTACTAGTCTCCTACGCATACCTACTTAGCGGGCTGAGCCCTCACGTAAGGTATGCTTACTTTGGCCAAGAATTCCTTTCCTCAAAATTAGCCAATCACAGCTTTACCCACGAAAATTGTGGGGCTTGACCATTGACTATACCTTTGACCTTGAGGCTTGGGTCGTCAAAAGTTTCAAAACATTTAATCTTGAACATTTCATATCTTCATTTGTACGTATATTCATATCTTAAACCGATTATATGCGAGAGCTGAGAGATATATTTGTTATACATATACCAGTCTACAAATTTACAATATGGAACAATTGTAAAATCTGTTAGAATTTGTCGAGCTATTGTTTTGAACAGACAGTGTAGTAAAATCGAACAATATCACCTAAAATATTTCGCGATGTTTTGATTACTTTACAAGCGTTTGCAGGTGTTACTGTAACACGGGTAATATACTGGACAAAGACGTCAAGACAAAGTTATAAAGTTACAGTGTACATTACTGCGGGTGTAGATAATAGATTTATAAGTACTAATTGAAGACTACAGAATTCTCGACAGAATTCAGCCTATATAAAATACTGAATTGATTCATTGCATATTTCGGTTTCTAAGTTTGTATATGACTAGCCAGTTTATAAAGTTTAATAAAATCGTAATTACAAAAGTCGCTCTGATATTGAACGTTCGGAAACTTTAGTACCACTATAGTTACAACATGAGCGGCCTAGTTGTATCGGATATACAAACTCGAGCCGAAAACGACTCATCTTATGAGTTCATTGGCGAAGTAATTTTAAAAATAAACGTTGTTTAAGCCGAGAAAATCAAAGTTAAAGTTAACGTAGATCAATATGAATCTGTTCAATATTTTCTACTTCGACTGCTATTGATCAGAAAACTCGATCTGTTCACACTTATATGGCCATTTAAATACGTATATATATATATATATATATATATATATATATATATATATATATATATATATATATATATATATATATATATATATATATACTCGTCTTGTCATACGAAACAAATTTGTAGTGAAATAAAGTTCATATGAAGTAATTCAAGTATGTCTTCTATATTACATACATATATATATATATATATATATATATATATATATATATATATATATATATATATATATATATATATATATATATATATATATATATATATTATATACACAAGGTCTGGATATGAGGTATTCTGCAATCTGATTGGTTCTCTACTAGCAGGATATTAGCTCATATCCTGCTAGTAGAGAAAAACAAAATGGCGGCTCAAACTGAATTTCCGATTTTGTTCGCTTTTTATAGCCTTTACAGGATTAAAAACACAATGAAAAAAACTCGCACAAATTGTTTACAGGTTAGCAAATGAATTTTTAAAATTTAAAATGATTAAAAATATATATTTTCGAAGAAATAATCGGCCGAAAGAGCGAAGATAAAAACATAAACAAAATAGAAAAATATTGAAAATATCCGAAAAGCAAAGTCGGTGAATTCAGACCTTGTGTATATAATAAAACAATTATTCCACTCACTCTCGTCGAATATGAGCGATAGCCGATTCGGCGCTACGCGCCTCATCGGCTATCAGCTTATATTCGATTCGAGTTCGTAGAATAACTGTTAAATATATATATATATATATATATATATATATATATATATATATATATATATATATATATATATATATATATATATATATATATATATATATACATATATTATATACAAAATAAAAGCCACGACCAAAAGAAATCAGAATATATAATTCAAAAATTTTTAAATTTTCGACTGCATGTAACACCCTTCGTCAGAAACTAAGTACAAACTAAATCAAATAAGTCTCTTATACAGTGGCGTGCTGGGTACTAATTTTCTGGGGGGGCCAGTTGGCTTTCAACTAATATGCGCCCCTATATTGTAATGCTTGATAAACGAGTGTCGAAGGCACGAGCCGAGCGCCGCAGGTGCGAGGTTTCTCTAGGGGGGTCCGGGGGCATGCCCCCTCGGAAAATTTTTGAATTTAGGGTCTCTGAAATGCCATTTCCTGGACTTTGGGGGGAAGGTTTGACAGAAATCTGATGGTCAGGAAACGGCATTATAACGTGTTGAAATTTGCAATTTGGTTAGAATTATATATAGTAGTAGTTCTTAAATTGGGCAATGCTAACTCAGTTCCAGCGATTAATCTAATCCCAATTCTATTCTCTACTGATCTGGTGATCTGAATACATTTACAACATACAGCTCTTTTATACAATAACACACGGACCCCACGTATATGCACTTTAAGGTTACCTTGCTTGGCTGCCAAAAGGGTGCTTTTCAGCATTATCTTATCACTTACATTACTCATGAGTCATGATGTTTCTTGCACAAACAACTAAATTGCGTATACAACTTACATTATCATAACTATCTAATTTGCGCCGCTCTCGTGATTCGTGAAGCATAATACCTTCATAATATAAGGGCATAATACCAGCAAAAAAGGGCATAATTCCCGTGATCGCTTCGAAACCTGACCAATATTCCGGTAATGAGACATTGTGTGTGATCACTGATCATGTTTCTATATGAACGATTTTGTGTGAGCTGTGAAGTAGCAAATTAGCAAATAAGGTTAGACCAAATAGTCTGTAATTTAATATATCACTTTGTCGTCTATGCGCTTAGTC